>WSYH01000416.1:0-97653 GCA_036426205.1 Ascaphus truei
ACATCCGGCACAGTGTCACTACTTTCACATCCGGCACAGTGTCACTACTTTCACATCCGGCACAGTGTCACTACTTTCACATCCGGCACAGTGTCACTACGTTCACACCTGGCACAGAGTCACTACCTTCACACCTGGCACAGTGTCACTACTTTCACATCCGGCACAGTGTCACTACTTTCACATCTGGCACAGTGTCACTACGTTCACACCTGGCACAGTGTCACTACGTTCACACCTGGCACAGTGTCACTACGTTCACACCTGGCACAGTGTCACTACTTTTTTTTTTTAAGGCACTTCAATCTCGGAATTTATTTATCAAATATTTTACCAGGGGAAAAAAATACATTGAGCCTTACCTCTCAATTTCAAGTATGTCCTGTGACAAAAGTAAAGTTGACAACATTACAATTTACCGTTATAAACATTCTTACAGTAGGAAACCCTTGAAGAAATTTAGACAGGAAGTGGATTTGAAAGATTCTTGTAAATTGTTCCAGCTACGAGATGGTGATCGCTACGCGAAGGAAGAGCGACAAGATTCTTTATTGAACCTTGGGACTATAAGTGCTGTGTACAGTAGGGGTGAGAAGCCTGCTCAGATAATCAGGTAACTTGTCCAGAAAGTATTTGAAGGTGAGACAGGAAAGATGTACGTTGTGTCTGGACTCAAGGGAAAGCCAACCTAGTCCAAATAACATATCACAATGGTGGGTGTTGAAGTTACAGAGTAAGACAAAATGGCACATTGAGTGAGTGGTAAAAAATGGCAAATTTGCTGAGGTGAATTTGGGGTTGTCTATCATACACTATATCCTCATAGTCAATAATGGCGTTCAATATGCTTTCTGACCAATGGGCTTCGGCAGGATTTATTTCTATAAAATATACCACGTTTAGCGGGATAGATTTGGGATTTCAATTTGTCAATGTGCAACCCAGATGTTATTAAATTGGAGTCAAGCCACATTCCCAATGATTTAAAACTAGTAACTGAGGAAAGATCAGTGTTAGAGCTGGTTCTAACTAGTAGCTCTGTCATGGAAAGCCTACAAAATGTATCCTTAGTCCCGAACACTATCAGTGTTTAAAAAGAGTTTGTTTTGTGCGATCCAGCTTTCAACCTTTGAAACATCAGATTGCAGTACAATTTCTAAGTCACAGAGGCTGGGACTGCGTGCATCTACTATAGTATCAGCAGCATACATATACTGTACAAATAAGTTGTCTTACAGACTGTGGGCTGGTCATTTATGATTATGGAGATGATTGGATTAGCAATGAGGAGGGCACCAAGGCATAGGAACTTAATCCTTGCCCCAGCTGCCTGCTACAGCGTCCACTGTGGCGGACGCTGCGCTCACGAGAGCCCTCCCCGCAATGGCGCCGGGGCCGCTGCGAGGGGGGGCCGCAGCGCTCGCGCGAGAGCTACTCCTGCTCTCAATAGAATTGAGAGCAGGAACTCGCGTCGAGCGGCTAGGCACGCCCCCCGGCGGTTCAGCCAATGAGGGCGAACCTGCTGGGTGACGTCATGGCCGCGCCCCCGTCACTCCTCCGCCACGCCCCCCCGGTCTCTGCTCCTGCAGTGAGCTGCAGACCGGGGAATCCCCGGAACGCGCAGCCAAAAGCGCGGCCGCGCATTACAGCGCCGTGACCGGGGCCTTAGCCTTAAACTGCAATTGGTCAAGCCTGCATTGATTGTTAAGCTTCAGTGTTAGAACTTCTTGTACAATCTTCTCTTCAGACACTGGAATAAATTGAAATTCATGAGCACAGTGAGGTGGGGGCACTTATATAGGAGTATGCTCAGACTGGGCTTCAGAATAATGGTCATGATTGTGTCTTGATAATAAGGAAAATAGCACACTCCACCAAGTATTCATTGAATGTGTTGGCAATGGCTGAGTGATCAGACAGCATTGCATCATCATTTTTTATAATGGAAGGTTCATGGTGGCTACAGGGCTGTGATGAAGCAGCCTGTAGGCGAGGTCAGTAAGACGCTTTGACAGAAGGTTAAGCTTTATTGTAGTGGTTTATTCTCACACAAGACAATTAAACAATAAGTGCACTGTCCCTTTAAGAAAACCAAATCATAAGATAAACACCTATTCCCTTTAGGGAAACTACCTTACTACTTCAGCCCTTTCTAACGGGGCGCCAGCTAAGCTGGTTGCCAGCCCAAAACATGCACTATAATATGCAAACAAACAGTCTTTAGGCACAGCAGTATAGTTTTTAGTTCTTATCTGGTATGTTGCAGGGATTCCTTCAAAGGGTCTCCATGTATCTCCTTCAGCAAGTCAGGAACGCCGATTCTGGAGTGCAGGCTGTGTCCAGACCATAGTAATCTTTATCCTGGGTGGGAGTCCCAGCTGGACCCCACAGGCCTGCTTCCTGCAGTCCTAGGGTCCAGAACAACCAGGGCCCCTCCTGGTTGGGAGAAGTTTCACTTTCCCCCTCTCTGGGGAAAAGCAGTCTCCTGCCTTTTATTCCTGCTCAACCAGGAGTTCATTATATCCACCTCCCAGCTCAGGTAGGAAACCCGACACCAGTGCAGTTTCCTGCCCTGTAAAGGGAGTTTAACTCCTTGAGTCAATTATAAGGGCTCAAAAATATTATTGATGAACTTCCAGAATTTTGCAGGATTTGAAGTGTTTTGATAAAAATTGTCAGAGTATAGTATTGTAAGTCTGCAAGTCTAGTTTGACTTGTGCATGTATTCCACAGGGCTCTATAATGTTCGAGATCTTGCGTAGAGCCAGCTCCGTAAGATTGGATGTAACCCAGGGACGATGGATCCCACGGAGTCTATCAGTGAGTGGTTATAGTGTTTAAAATGTAGACGAATAGTCTGAGAAATTAATTGGGTTAAGTTTAGTGATTTTCATTGTACACAGATTTTGTTGTTTTTAGGGTCAAACCAATTGTGGATGAAGTCACCAAGAATAAACAACTCACTATTTCTATTCAAGGAAGAAATATTGCCAAAAACATTAGACGGATCACATATGGATTGTAGTGGTACCTTGGTGTGGGGTGATAAATGCCAACAATAATAATAGAAAAGGGGCGAGAAATTTTGCTAACTACATTTTCAAATAAGGGTAGTGTGAGGGTTTGGGAGTCACGCCGCCCTCGGCGTGCTCCTCACTCACCTACAGCTCCGACGGAGATTCCCGCAGCACACTCTCATTCCCTCACCGGAGCGCCGGTCACTGCTTCACGTGGGCACGCGCGCGCACGCCAGGACTGCACTTCTAATCTCGGGCTGGCGGCTTCACCCGGTCACGCGCACGCAAACCCCGCTATACGGAGGCATGGCCACACGGCGTCGCCTCAACCCCTTAAAGGTACAGCGCATCAAAACATTGCTGCAATCAAATGCACTCAGACTACTGGGCTTTATGGCTCCTCCCATGGGACTCATTCTGGACCTATCCCTGCGGTATCCTGGCCCTTCTACACACCTCCACCTTGCTGCACTGCTATTGGACCCTCTCTCCTATATATACCTGGCAGAATCACTGACTCGTTGGCTGAGCATAGAACCAGTTGTTCTCACCATTCTCTGCCTCCCTAGTTCTCTTTGCAGACTTCCTCGTGAACCGAACCGGCTTCCGCTACGTCTTCCTGTACCTCTGGCAACCTGAACTCGGCATACGGCTACACGACTCTCCGCACCTCTGGCTTCCCGATCCTGGCTTACGGTAAACTACAACGTCCCTCTCTCCAACCCCGGACTTGGCAAACGGCCTTCCTACCAACCGTACCTCTCCTACCCCGATCCGGAACCCCAGACCAATCTACTCTCAAGACGTGCCCACGTGGCTGTGGGTGGCGTTCTAACCTTTCCCACCTCAGCACCGCGGTCCCGTCTCGTTTGTGGTGAGCACATCCTTACAGGTAGGCTATAAGGGGTTATTTAGTAACACAAATATTAAGGAATTGTCAACATAAAACACCCCTCCTCCTCTCTTTGACCGATCCTTCCTTAAGATTGAGTAACCTTGAATAGAAATAGACGTACCCAGAGTTTTAGGACTTAGCCATGTTTCAGTAAGAACTATGGCTATTGGTCTATACAGGAACCACCATGCCATTAGTTCATCTCGTTTGGGCAGTAAGCCACAAGTAGGTACAGTAAGGGGATGGCAGATAGTCCTTTTGGTGAATTTAAAAGGGGACATTTTATGTGGTGGGGATGTCTGGTTTTCATTCAATATCACTTGCCAATGATAGTAACAAAAGGATTAATAATGTAAACACTTGTTTGTGGGTTGCAGAGGAATTTCCATTTCACACCTCAGGAGTCCCCTATATTTCCCACCCTCTTCCCATGTATTTCCCCCCCTCTGTCTCACTCCCTCTTCCTCAATCACCCCCCTCCCCGCCTTGCATGTATTTCTCTCCTCTACGTCTCATTCTTAATCCCTCTTTCCCTCCCTCCCTCTCCCCCTCTCTCCTCTCAGTCAACCCCCCCCCACAAAATACATATAACCCCCCTCCCCCCAATACATATTAAAGAGCCCCCCCCCCACTCGCTCAAAATAGAGTCGTACTATGCCAAAATGCCCTCTCTGCAAGCATGCCTATGGAGCCTGGATAGAGGAGATATGCACCTGAACAAATTCAAACTGGGAGCGATGAGCCATACCTGGGAGGTCTGGCTGAAAGCCAAGAATAAGTACAGACTTGCGTCCCCCAGCTCACAACTTACACCAATTTTTAATAACCCCAAATTCCCCCCCGGATGCGCTTCTAAATTATACGATCAATTTAAATCGAAAGGGATCAGGGCGATCGGAGACATTCTGAGCCTAGGGAAACTCTTGAGCTACCAAAATTTACGTACTAAATACGATATATCACAATTGGATACATTCAAATATCTCCAAATTAGACATTTTGCCCAGACAATATCCCCGAATCCAGAATTTCCCCCTCTCACTAAGTTCGAGAGACTATGTAGAGATAGCTCTCACCAAAAAGGGCTAATACCAAAGATTTATACAGAATTGGAAATATCAGCGGACCCTCCAACTCATGACTACAGTACATGCAAAAATGGGCCGCGGACCTGAATATACAGTAAATATCAATAGAGAGGATTGGGAAGATATTTGGGAAGTAGCCTCAGGAACTTCCATATGCACCACAACCAAAGAAAACATTTACAAAATAATTTTCTACTGGTACCTCACTCCAGTGAGACTAAAACAAATCTACCCTCTGGCATCTGATCTATGTTGGAGAGGCTGTGGACAAAAGGGTGACATGGCCCACATCTGGTGGTCATGTCCGGAAATTAAGAAGTATTGGGATATGGTCCAAATTTTATTTAAAGAGGTTACTAGCCTCGACTTACCTATTGAACCACTGACCTTCCTACTGGCCAGGGCAATGAAAGAAATTGACCGCCCAGTGAGGAAATTAATCTCCTTCATCCTCACAGCGGCGAGATGTGAGGTTGCGACCTCCTGGAAGAAAGTGTCCCCCCCTCCATGAGTAAGCTAAAAAACAGAATAAATGAAGTAATGCTTATGGAGAAGCTAACCGCGCACCTTAAGCAAAACACGACAGCTTTCTATAAAATTTGGGAACCATGGATAACTTTATAGATCGAGTCAAGCTCACTAAGGTATAGCCAAGGAGATAATACAATGCGGATGAGGAAGCGGGTGACAAACCAGTACTTCATAGGAGTCCGCCCAAAATGGATATCAGCACCCAGGGTACCTCTGCACTTGTCTCCTACAAAAAATGATTTAGAGGTTTCAGGGACTTAGAACAGAAAGTCTAGCATGCATAAAAATCCAGAATCCAAGACCAAAACGTTGGCCGTTGTCCACTTGGCGTTCCACTTCTGTTCGTCTCTTGTATAACTCTATATTGTATGCCACGGAAAGTGGGCACTTTATGGATGGGACATTGCTAGTCCCCTGCAGATGCTACTTCCTTGCTCTGTCTCTACATATATAATAAGCCTAAGAAGTCACCTGATCACACCTGAGTTCTTCTGCCCAGACACAGGACAATTAACACGAGAGGCACAGGGGGAAATGTTATGTTAATTGTAATCAGGCCGTTCTCATACCTACGTTAGCTGGTGAGTTTGTTAATATTTTCATTGTGATGTAATCATTGTTAATAAACTGAGGAATGTGATCTGATGGTTGACATCTCAGTGCAAAAATCTCTGAAAAGAGGAAAATAAAATAATGAATGAAATGGATGAATGATGAATGCTTTATTATGTATTATCTCGTGAAGCCTGCATTTACATAACATTAAAGGATTTGCTCACAACGGCTGGTTGCTATAAAAAGAGGCACTTATCTCTGAATCATGTTGTGAAGTATACTACATTGAATTATTTGATACTGAAAGAGACAAACCAATGTCCCTGTTATTAATAATATCTCACTGTATTGTATGAGCAATTATTGCTCGTCTTTTTTCCGGTGGGGGGGGGTAGGGGGGGGGACACGAGGGGGGGTAGTATGACTGACTTTCTTAACTTAGTGGCTTGCGAGTTCCACCACGCTGCTTCAGTTTCCAGGGACCCGCTAAATTCCCCCCTGAATCTCTTGGACAAGAATACTTATTTGGGGGGAGGGGTGGGGGTTTGGGTCAATTTGGGCACATGGATGCATCCACAAGAAGCTCCAAATCTAACTGCCAGGCTCAGAAATAGAAAGCTACGACACAATGTAGCGACGTTCTCTTGGTAGATCTAGACACCAAGAGCCGGGGGGGTTGGAGGAGACGGGGGGGTGTGGAGAGTGGAGAGGGGTGGGAATCCCTAGAAGGGTGATGGGGGAGGGGTGGGAATCCCTGAAAACTAGGGCATTGTGGTTGAGCTTTGCGAGACCCACTGGATCTATTAAGGTAAATAAAAAAAAAATATATATATATATATAATATAATAAAACCCTCCACAGGAAAGCAAATATGCAAATATAACTGTATGCTCATCTGCATGTCTTAGGCAGGTGCAGACCTGCCTAAGACATGCAGATGAGCATACAGTTATATTTGTATATATATTGTGACATAGTCCAAAGATGTTAGGCAGCTTTCTGCCCCATTTTAGAGCAGAGAAGTGCAGGAATAGCTAAAAATGATCCGTTCCACAGCTTCCCATTAACTCAGGCAGCTGGATGGAAAATCCAGACCACAGATTACAATGGCTCTAGTACTCCTCACCTGCTCTTCTAATCACATGCACAGGTATTAGAGCAGAGAGGTTTTGCATTTGACTCTCTCTCCTTGGAGCCTGGAGGGCTGGGGGTATCGCTGCTCCCCTGCATCCAGTATCGGGTTGACGGCCCTCCATAACACAGTACCAGAGGATTTGCCTGGACAGGGACCGAGTTCCCACCACGAACAGATAAGAACAAACAAATGTTTACTGCTGTGAAAAGACTGTGCTGTATCTAAGTGATCCTAAATGAGAGAGCATTTGTTTAAGTGGGGAACCAGGTTAGTTGGCCAGCAGCTGTTAGGAGAATGATTCTATGTGTAGTTAGATCCCTGAAAGGGATAGGATTTTGTTTATTAATTTGGTTTCTTTTTACTTGAAATAACAGTGTGGGAAATACTGTAACAATGAAATGAGGGAACTGCTGAATGAAAGATCTGAGTACCTCTAACCTTCACATGTTAAAGCTGCAGTACCTTACTTGGATGAAAATAAAGCAGGCAGAAGCCTGAGTTAAGCAGCATAATACTTTGGATGTCCTGTTTGTTGTATAATTAACCCTAGAAGACTGTGTCGGGAAGAACCCAGACAGACGTCAGCACTACAAAAAGAGGGGCGTTTGTCACATATGGTGGAGAATGCGGGGCAGACACTAAAAAGTCTGTGGGGTTTGCAAATAAATGCGGGGGTTGTTTAAATGGCCGCCCAGCTGAACTAAAGTACAGAAGCTATGAGTGAAGTCTGTCCCGCTGTGTATATCAGTTGTGCTTCTAGCATACACAGAGAATGTGCGAAGTGTGGATGCAATAGCACCCTGAACCCAACAGAAAACCAAAATGTTTTGCTGAAGGAAATTTTTTTTTGCATCTAGCAAGTGCTGTTTGTAAAGCTTATGCCTTTTGCTGAAGTGAGTGAATTGCAGCTAGCAAGTGCTGTATGTAAGCTGATAGTAAGTGAAATTGCAGCTAGCAAATTGTCCCTGCCGGGTTTCTAAAATGGCCGACGTGAAATGTTTGTGTGTAATGTACGAACCATACAAAACAGTGTCCCTTCAGGCACATACTATGATCACGACCCGGAGGAGAGCCGTACCCAAGATGAATTTAGTATGCTGGGCTGTCGTGAAGTAGGTCACATGGAAGATGTGTGCCCCAAAATTTTCAAAGACAAACAGCTGCAAAAGCAAGCAACAAGCCCCTGTGAGTGCAAGCAGATGTGGAAGCTGATAACAGTGAGTGTGTGCCCAGGACCACTGATATCTCTGAGCTAATAAAGCAAAAAGAAAGAAAATGTTCCTCAAGTCACAGGGGAAGTGACCGAGCCCTGAAACCTGCATGTCAGGACATGCGTCAGAAAGGCGCCGAGATGAGCAACAGCCATAGGGCCTGGCGCAATCGTCCCAGGAATGACGACACGCCTAGAGATGACAAAGGTACTGCTACCATCATAGGCAGAGAGCCAAACGAATCAAAGAAAACAAGAACTGACTGGAAACTATGCTATGAGATTGTCCCAGAAAGATGTGCAAAACTTCATCACAGGAGTTGGGGGTTCTCGGCAAGAGGCTAGCGCGCTTAAAGCAGAGCTGGAACTCTCACGCCATGAGGTCTACGCTCGCAGCACAGAGCTGTGTACATTGAAGAAAACCTATGAGAATACCCTGAGTAATTTAGAGACTGTAAAAAGAGAGAATGTAAGTCTGACACAGAAAAATTCAGACTTGACTGACCAGATCAGTGAAGGTGATGAGAAGCTTCACCAAGCAGAAAAAGTGGAGAAGCAATTGATCAGGAAAAGTAGAAATGCAGGAAGCACTGCAGAATACAGAATCAGCGGCGATCCAGGCGACACAAACTGCAGAGCTCCAAAAAATGGAGGCGCTGATGCAAACCCAAGAGCAAGCACAGAAAGAGGTGAAGACCCTGAGGGAGGTCTGGCACGATCAGGTTGAAGAGCTGCAGAAGCAGATGCTGAGCGCGCAGATACAGTGCGCCAAGAGAGAGGAGGTATCCGTCCGTCAGGTGGTTTGCCTGACACTGCGCTATAAAAGCGAGATGGCCGATATCTACAAGCAGCTGGACCACACGGCAAATGAGGGGTCCCGGCTGCAGCTGGGAGTGGACAAGACCGGAAGGAGCACCTGCAGCTGCAGGTCAAGAATAGAGAAAATGAAACAGAGTTAAACCTGCTCTGAAACAGATGACGGACATGGAGAAGCGGGCTAAAGTGGTTGTCGGGCTATCAATCCGACCTCCTAACAAGCAAGCTGTACGTTCCTATACGTGTATCTTCAATGCTGTTGCAATATACGATTTGCTTATAAAGATGAAGTTGGAGAAAGAGATTCCAAGGCTAAAAGAGACACGGTCACAAAGGAGACCAGGGAAAGTAAACTCAAGCCCTCACTGATGACAAAGAGGAAGGAGAAGAATTGACTTTGATTGTGCTGCTGTTATTCCAGAAACAGATAGGCACCCTCCTGAGAATATACTCCTGATTGGAATTCAAAAATCCAGATCCTCAATTTCATTTACGTTGTCCAGAAGATTATCAAACAGTGGACACACCCAGGACACCACAGAAGATGTTTTTAGCCAAGTGGGTTGCAGTTCTTGAAAACACAAACTTGTGACGATCTGATGACGTGGTTATATGGACTACGGTTTGTACAGAGGCAACTAGGTCCAAAACCCAAAGGCTGGTAATGGCCACAAAAGGGAAATCAAAGATTGAAAAAGAAAAAACAACGAAGGTTAACACGGCGCCTGAATAGTTCCATATCTCACCAATCTGGACCACACTGTGGAGCCAAGGAGAATCTGGCGCAAGGGTCTCATCAGAAGCTAAGAAAAACAGTCCAGTCATTTGCAGGTTGCAGCGGGCTATGAATAAAGTCAAAGGATGCAATAGACTGGAAGTCAAAAAAAAAAAAAAAAAAAAATGTTGGGGGAATTGACCGATTAATTTTTTTATTACACGTGTGGACTATGTCACGGACATTAACTATGCAAATAGCATTTGTCAATATTACAATGTTATATTGGTTCTCTGTGTTGAAAATGTAGCTAAACTACAAATTAATATACAGGGTTGATGGCCCTTAAGATTACAAGGCTTGAGTATAAGAGAAAAAATATTGGTGCTACAATATGGGAAAAAAAAAAAATGCCCTTTTCGGTTGGTAAATTAAATGAAGTTCATATTCGTGTCATGTAAATATTACTATGTTGTATGAGCAGTTAGCTAAGTATTTCAGGTAGGACGCTCACCCAGTGAGGTCCATGGCCGCTCACCCCAGTAGGTGTGAGCTGGGGAGGGGGATATGTGACATAGTCCAAAGAGTGTTAGGCAGCTTTCTGCCCCATTTTAGAGCAGAAAGTGCAGGAATAGAGAAAATGATCCGTTCCACAGCTTCCCATTAACTCAGGCAGTGGATGGAAAATCCAGACCACAGATTACAATGGCTCTAGTTCTCCCTCACCTGCTCTTCTAATCACATGCACAGATATTTAGAGCAGAGAGGTTTTGCATTTGACTCTCTCTCCTGGAGCCTGGAGGCTGGGGGTATCGCTGCTCCCCTGCATCCAGTATCGGGGTTGACGGCCCCTCACGTATCACAGTACCAGGGGATTTGCCTGGACACGGGAGCCGAGTTCCACCACGAACAGATAAGACCAAACAAATGTTTACTGCTGTGCTAAAAGACTGTGCTGTATCTAAGTGATCCTAAATGAGAAGCATTGTTTTAAGCTGGGGAACCAGGGTAGTGGCCAGCAGCTGTTAGAGAGACTGATTCATGTGTAGTTAGATCCCTGAAAGGATAGGATTTTGTTTATATATTTGGTTTTTTTACTTGAAATAACAGTGTGGGAAATACTGTAACAATGAAATGAGTGAACTGCTGAATGAAAGTATCTGAGTACCCTAACCTTCACATGTTAAAGCTGCAGTACCTTACTTGGATGAAAAAAAAAGCAGGCAGAAGCCTGAGTTAAGCAGCATAATACTTTGCATGATCCTGTTTGTTGTATAATTAACCCTAGAAGGACTGTGTCGGGAAGAAACCCAGACAGACGTCAGCACTACAAAAGAGGGGCGTTTGTCACAAAATATATATATATATATATATATACTATATATATATATATAGATATTATATATATATATATATATATTACTATTATATAGATGATATAATCATTTTTTTTTGTTGTTGTGGGAATTGCTACCATGTCTAGAGGTCTGGCACACCAAGGGTCCCATGACGTAGTAGCTACATCATGGGCATTTGGCTCATTTGTTAGGAAAAGACGGCGGGCTCCTCGTCTTATGTTTGCATCATCAGTGATGTCACAATCATGGGATCGCTCCTAAGCTAGTGACTCAAGGAAATTGGCTAAGCTAGTAACAACATGCTTAGCAAAATCCATATCATGTAGGAATATAGCATTTCTCTTTGTATTGTAGAGAAGAATCCTAGGATTGGAGCGGAGCACAGCAAGAGGAAGGGGGACCAGCAAGGGGTGGGTTAAAAAGTTATTTAATGAAAAACATGGTATCAGGGAACAAAACAAACACTCTGACGCATTTCAGGCAAAACGCGTCAGAGTGTTGTTTTGTTCCCTGATACCATGCTTTTCATGAAATAACTTTTTAACCCACACCTTGCTGGTCCCCCTTCCTCTTGCTGTGCTCTGCTCCAATCCTAGGATTCTTCTCTGCCAAGACACCATAGCGTGATGCACGCACCCCATGAAGCAGCTATTTTGTGAGTATTGTCTCTCCTTTATTATCTATGGGGAGTTGTTGACCAGAAACAGTGTTACAGTGAGAGATCTCTGTTCTGTGGAGTACTGCATGAGACTGTTGTATGCTTAAGCTTATATTTGTCTCCACCATATGGACATTCATGATTTATTGAAGGGTCACTGTTTCTCAAAACACTGGGTCCAATATCTCCTATAGCTTTATTTGGCTTTTTTTCCTACACCATGATATGTGTGCTTTGATATATGGATTACCAATATGTCTCAATCTTACTGAGCACTGCTACTTGGACCTGCGTCCTAACCACCTCTTTGTATTGTATTTGTTTATTCGCAGCTCACAGAGAGGCCAGCCTTCCAAGGACTAAAAATCAGTGAGATTTGGCGGCTCTGGGCCCAAAAAAAGATGTTTTCATGGAAAAGTTGTGAATTTTCTGAGTGAGTCTCCATTAAGCTCTATGTGACCACTTACGCTAAAAATCAGTCATACAGACGCAAAATCACAGACCTCATCATCGTGAGATTTCAATGCAGTCTAAACCCCAGTGGGTTGCACTGGGTGACACTGGGTCACAATAGTGCTGCATTTGTATGGAGAATGGGGACTTGAAAAACTCAAATCACTGAGATCTGCAGCTGCTGGGCCAAAGCAAATTACATTCTAATGGAAAAGTACAGAAATGAGACTCCATCAAAGTCTCCGAGACATCTGATGTTAAAACAAGTCAGTGCAACTAAATCAATGAGACTCACAGGAAACCAATTGATGTGTCTCTTGTCGGAGTGGAGTATTCAGTGCAGGGACATTGTCTATCTCCTGGTCCCATTGATTTGATGAGTGGGCTTATGCGTGCAATTTGTCCATATACTCACTAAAATGCACTTAAATCTACAGACCCACTAAACGTTTTCATTGTGTTTATTACACATTATTTGTCGCCTCTCCTGATAAATGAATGACCATCATGCAACTGTGCATTGAATTTAAACCATGATTTTCAGACCATTATTCCCTTTTAACCCCTTCACTGCCAGAGGGGCCAGCAAACCCATTGCAGTAGATTTCATGCAGCGACATGTTGAAAGAATAAAGCTGTGTTCTGCACATAGAATTCTGTTTTCCTCTTCTGCAGCAGATAGAGACGATCAGACAGAGTGTTTCCCAAGGGCAGATGGCAGATGTTTAATCATCAATATGGTGGGAGGGGGGTTTGGACTTGAAAACCTCATGTTTGCACAGGTAGTATCGTTCTGAGGCCTGAATACACCTGCGCGCATTTCGCCTGGGATTGTGATGGCGCTGACACCAGTTTAGGTCTCTATAAGGAAATCTAGGACTGATTCAGGCAGAAATTGGAGGAACCTTTCAGTTACATTTTAAAAGCACAACATACATTTTTGGGGACAGAAACGGAACAACGTTTGGTCTCTCGCAAAAAGAGAGAAATGGCAGAAACTAAAATAAAAAAGGACATAAAGGATTTTTTTTTTGGTCTTCATCAAGAGTTTGGAAATGCAGAGCCCTGTATCTCAGACCTGTAACCCTGATATATATATATATATATATATATATATATATATATATATATATATAAAAAGGGAAAGAGAGGAGAGAGCGCACGCCCATAGCGTATAAAAGTATATTTAATGAAGGGGAGGGGGGAGGGAGGGGTAAAAAACGCACTTACAAGAAGTACAATAAAATCAAGCATATGTGATAATAATCACCACCATCCGGTCTAACTGCAAGCTCTTGGGGCAGTCCCAGGCTCCGTTGGTGAAGGAGCAGCGTCTCAGCAGATTCCAGGACTGATGTAGGTCATCCGGTCAAAATGCAGACTTTGGGGGCATTCCCAGGCTCCGTTGGCAAATGAGCAGCGTACCAGCAGTGTTCCAGGGCTGGTGTGCTGTAAATAGTCCCAGACAAAAGTTCTGTATGGATAGTGCCTGCAGCACTGGCGCTAGGATCAATCCGCTCCTGCGCTGGATGTAGACTTGAATATCAGTGCGTCTGACGTCACGACGCTCCCTGACGCGTTTCGTCAGTCTCGGCTAACTTTTTCAAAGGGATAACGTGAGGGGGGGAGGTCCGGTTTTATATACACACTCCAATAAAGGTAATTGTTGAAAAAACGCCCCTACTCAGCTGCAATCATTATCCGTGCTACCAACACTATAGAATACATAATTACATTTAATGCAGATATTTACCCTGAAAGAATTTGGAGGAGATGATAAATTTAACATATACATACAATGTCTATCATATTGCTAAATATACATTTACAATTAACACACAGTTAAACATATATTTGATATAAAATAGTTATCAGTAACCAATTATAAAACAACAATATAAAACAGCATCGTTCTCTAGGGTTCAAACCAAAATTGAAAATACTAGTCTTGTATGTGGATCAAACCCCATCAATATTAACTATGGGATACATTGCAATAACTCAGCATTGTGAAATGATAATACATATCTAGATCCCACCTGTAGATAGAGGGATGATCACACATAAGCCAGTTTGGAGTATAATACTTAGATATTGATGATAGAAAAAGAGATCATATGACATTATAAACTTATTAATATATGTGCAACCAAAATATATTAAGTATTAAATATTGCACCCTGATGAGTGCCTAAATCAAATATCAATTCTTATGATCCCATATGGTTGGACCAAGGACAAAATGAATTTAAATATAAATATAATAAAAATAAGGATGAAAAATTAAAAAATGAAATATAAAAATAATAAAAATAAATTTTTATGAATTTAAATGTTCATACAAATGAAAGCCTAAACTCAAAAGGAGACTATGTAACTGGAGTCTATATGCCACAAACAAAGCTGGGGCCCGGAAGGTAAACCTATAAATATGTGCTACAGTGTGATATAGTGAACCAAGTGTTGTGTATGTGAATAAGTTATGTGTACTATAAACTATATACTATATACCTATTTGTATTTATTCTATGTGGTGACTACCAGGCCCTAGTTGGCCATGTTTAAGTGAATATCTAATGAATAAATTAATTATATATATTTAAGAGTACTATTATGGTGTTGTGCTATGTATATAAGGGTAGATTCCTCATACCATCTATTAGACCCAGTGTCCCTATTTTAAAGTATCTATTTTATAAATCAACAATGGTGTGTAATGAATGGATATCCATAATATAGACGGAAGGGAGGAGGGTGGGAACTGGGAAGGGAAGGTACAATATAGGGGGGGGGGGGGGGGGAAAGGGGGGGGGGGAAGGGGAAGGGGAGAAGGGGGAGGGAAAGGAATGGGATGGGAATGGGGGGACCTCTGGAGGAGATCCAAACAAGGGATGAAGTAGAGAAGCAGAGGAGGAGAACAGGAAGAGGCATCCGAGGATAGACTAAACTAAAGTACTAACGTCTAAACATTCGTTTAGTCCCCCAGGACTGAGAGTGCCCAATTGATGAATCCAATAGGATTCCCGCCTGCAGAGCGTCTTGAACCGGTCGCCTCCCAGAACACAGGAAGAAATGGTCTCTATTCCCATAATTTGCATGGTCTTGGGATTCTGTTGATGGAATAATTTAAAGTGTCGAGGGACACTGTGATTATTCAGACCCTTAATGACATTTCTCCTATGTTCTAGGAAGCGAGTTCCCAGAGTCCTGGTGGTTCGTCCAACATATTTCAGACTACAACCGCACTGTATAAGATACACAACATAAGTGCTAAGACAGGTGATAGAGCTACTGATGTCATACGTGGTACCCCTTGTTGGAGAACAAACTTGAGTTTGATTCAAAAGATGCCTGCACGTAATGCATCGACTGCGGCCACAGGGATGGTTACCCAATGGTCCCTTCTGTTTGACAGTATCACAAATAGAGAAAGATTTAAGCCTAGTGGGAGCTAGTATGCTTTTTATACTCCTTGCTTTCCTATATGTAACAGTAGCTCTATCCGGCAGGATAGGTCCTAGATGAGGATCACACTTTAGAATGGACCAATGATCATTTAAAATCCTATTGATAAATTTGGATGACTGGTTGTAGGTGGTAATAAATCTTACAGTCGACCTCTCTATCTCTGAATGTATTATTGGGGTGTCATAACCTGAACGTTTTCCTCTCTGTTGTTTATTCTGTTTGTCTTTAGATTTTTCAAGTAAAGTCGATCTAGCAATGGAACTCACCTTGCTGAGAGAGTCGGACACCACGACGGGATCATATCCCTTGGAAAGAAATTTCTTCCCAAGTGTGACTGACTGGTTTTCAAAGTCAACATCCCTTGTGCAGTTCCTACGAATTCTGTGGAACTGCCCCAAGGGAATATTGTTGAGCCAGTGTTTATGATGGTTGCTGGACGCATGGACGTAGCTATTCACAGACACAGACTTGAAATGTGTGGTGGTAATGATATTCAGGTCTGTGTCTATGCTCAGGGCCAGATCCAGAAAGACAGTGGACAAGTTGTTGATATCAAAAGTGAATTTGAGTCCAAACGAGTTGTCGCTGAAAGAGCTCAAAATATCGTGTAGGACTGACTCCTCTCCATCCCAAATTATAATGATATCATCTATGAAACGGCCATAGTATACGAGACCCGCTCCAAGCGAGATGTTTTGCCAGACATGGGATTCCTCCCAGTGCCCCATAAAGAGGTTGGCATAACTGGGAGCGAATCTCGTACCCATGGCCGTTCCACAGATTTGTAAATGAAAATCATTGGTGTGTTCAATGCAGGTGTATAGTGATGATACTCCTGGGTGACTCGGCCTCCTATACCTTGTTGGAATCCGATCCAGTTGACACCTACCAGCTGTTGCTGAAGGAGCTCCTCACATCTGCACTGGGTGATGGTATTATTTCAAAAGTGGAATTAAAAATTTTGTTTTGTTCACATCCACGCACTCCCAATTTTTTATCACCTTCCCAAAGTGGCACAAATCCTTGTCCAATCCCCCTGGTTAGACCCATAGGATCGGGCGTGGAGTCGATGACATCGACCCTATCCCAAATATGTAGATTACTTTCTCCACCCCTATGTTACTGCACTTAGGTCCCATGTTAAGGATACGCTCCATGCCATCGACTCCATTTCCAATATCAGGTGGAAATCCACCTATTATGGGCTACATGTGAGGTATCATCACTTATACACCGCATTGAACACACCAAGGGGTTAGAGCAATCAAATATTGGGTGGACAAGGATTCAATATTCCCAGAAAAAACATAGGCGATTTATTTACAAAGTATTCACTTCATTCTTACGCACAATTATTTTATTGAAAATGATTTTATTTACAAATCTGTGGGAACGGCCATGGGTACGAGATTCGCTCCCAGTTATGCCAACCTCTTTATGGGGCACTGGGAGGAATCCCATGTCTGGCAAAACATCTCGCTTGGAGACGGGTCTGTATACTATGGCCGTTCATAGATGATATCATTATAATTTGGGATGGAGAGGAGTCAGTCCTACACGATATTTGAGCTCTTTCAGCGACAACTCGTTTGGACATCAAATTCACTTTTGATATCAACAACTTGTCCACTGTCTTTCTGGATCTGGCCCTGAGCATAGACACAGACCTGAATATCATTACCACCACACATTTCAAGTCTGTGTCTGTGAATAGCTACGTCATGCGTCCAGCAAACATCAAAACCACGGCTCAACAATATTCCCTTGGGGCAGTTCCACAGAATTCGTAGGAACTGCACAAGGGATGTTGACTTGTTGTGAAAACCAGTCGTCACACTTGGGAAGAAATTTCTTCCAAGGGATATGATTCCCGTCGTGGTGTCCGACTCTTCAGCAAGTGAGTTCCATTGCTAGATCGACTTTACTTGAAAAAATCTAAAGACAAACAGAATAAACAACAGAGAGGAAAACGTTCAGGTTATGACACCCCCAATAATAACTTCAGATAGAGATAGAGGAGGTCGACTGTAAGATTTATTACCCCTACAACCAGTCATCCAAATTTATCAATAGGTTTAAATGATCATGGTCCTTCTAAAGTGTGATCCTCATCTAGGACCTATCCTGCCGGATAGGAGCTCTGTTACATATAGGAAAGCAAGGAGTATAAAAAGAATAATAGCTCCATAGGCTTAAATCTTCTCTTATTTGTGATACTGTCAAACAGAAGGGACCATTGGGTAACCATCCCGTGGCCGCAGTCGATGCATACGTGCAGGCATCTTTTGAATCAAACTCAAGTTTGTTCTCCAACAGGGGTACCACGTATGACATCAGTAGCTCTATCATGTCTTAGCACTTATGTTGGTGATCTTATACAGTGCGGTTGTAAGTCTGAAATATGTTGGACGAAACACCAGGACTCTGGGAACTCGCTTCCTAGAACAATAGGAGAAATGTCATTAAGGGTCTGAATAATCACAGTGTCCTCGACACTTTAATTATTCCATCAACAGAATCCAAGGACCATGCACAATTATGGGAATAGAGACCATTTTCTCGTGTTCTGGGAGGCGACGGTTAAGACGCTCTGCAGGCGGGAATCTCATTGGATTCATCAATGGGCACTCTCAGTCCTGGGGGACTAAACGAATGTTTAGACGTTAGTACTTTAGTTAGTCTATCCTCGATGCCTCTTCCTGTTTCTCTCCTTGCTTCTCTACTTCATCCCTTGTTTGGATCTCTCCAGAGGTCCCCCCAATTCCCATCCCATTCCTTCCCTCCCCTCGCTCCCCTTCTTCCCCCCCCCTTTCCCTCCCCCCCCCCCCCCTATATTGTACTTCCTCCCCCTCACGTTATCCCTTTGAAAAAGTTAGCCGGAGACGACGAAAGCGTCAGGGAGCGTCGTGACGTCAGACGCATGATATTCAAGTCTACATCCAGAGCAGGAGCGGATTGATCCTAGCGCCAGTGCTGCAGGCACTATCCAACACTTTTTTGTGTGGGGACTATTTACAGCACACCAGCCCTGGAAACTGCTGGGACGCTGCTCATTTGCAACGGAGGGCCTGGAATGCCCCAAAGTCTGCATTTTGACCGGATGACTACATCAGTCCTGGAATCTGCTGAGACGCGTGCTCCTTCACCAACGGAGCCTGGGCTGCCCCAAGAGCTTGGCATTAGACCGGATGGTGGTGTGATTATTATCCCATATGCTTGTTTATTGTACTATTGTAAGTGCGTTTTTTACCCCTCCCTCCCCCCCCTCCCTTCATAAATATACTTTTATACGCTATGGGCGTGCGCTCGCCTCCTCTCTTTCCCTTTTTAGATATCCTGTGGAAGTGGTAATCCAATGAGAGCTGCCGGAGACACCTCATACCAGCACCCATATCATCATCGGAACTATCTGAGGACTGGTTTATCCTTTCAATGGTTTTTCCATGTGTAATGTTTTATGTTTGTAATGGGCCGATCTGTATGGTATAGGTCTGTACACTACAACATTATTGCTTAGATCATTAGTTTATACAATAGATTATATTTTAACATAGACTTAAATAGTTTATAGTTCCTGGAAGGCGCAGCTTTTTTCCTTCTGATATTTATTCATATATATATATATAGAGATATATATATATATATATATATATAATAATATTATAGTATATATATATATATATATATATATATATACACAGCTCAACCCCTTATAACGCTGTGTTTGGGGTCCAAAGAAGAATCAATTTGCGTTATAAGCGGATCGGTTAGAAATAATGTACAATTGTAGCATTGTACTATAAAGTATTTAAGATACCAATAATAGTGTTGTAAAGTATTCATAAATACGAAAATTGGGAGCCACGCTTGAATCGCGTTACAAGCGGATCGCGTTGTAACGAATTGCGTTTATAACGGGTGGAGCTGGTGTGCGTGGTGGTGGTGTTGTATGTAGTATATATGTGTGGTGTTGTGGTGTGGTGTGTATGTGTGTGGTGTGTGTGTGTGTATATATATATATATATAGTATATATATGAGCAGGAGCGCACGCCCCATAGTATAAAACCGTATATTTAATGATGGGGAGGGGGAAGAAAATGACTCACAAGGGTACAGGAATTAAATGCGTTTTGAGAAATATCACCACCATCCGGTATCTGCAGTGGGATCAAAAGTCCATCAGTCTCACAGAGATGAAGGGTCAGTGATCTGTCAGGATTTCCAGGGTGCCTCGGATATTAACAGCAAATGTCTCAGGATTCCAGAGAAAATCTCCTGTGCTAGATGGCCGCTTTACTGTTTCGCGCTCGAACCGGCCTGCTTCTGTGCATGCGTGATGACGTAATGTGCGTGACGCGTTTCGACGCACACGGGCGACTTTTTCAAAGGGTGATGAAGAAGGGATGCTGTGATATGTATATATACCCTTATGATGTCCTAGCAACCCCTAAATCCAGCTGATTATAAGTAGGCTATGGGTGCACACTCAATGAGATAAAGGGGAAGGGCAGTGGGAACAGCGCTAATGCAATTAATATAAAAAATTAGTGACAATTAAGCAACTATCATAATAGGAATACACACTCAAATATTGGAGTGGAGGCAGCCAGGAATAAAATAGGTCACACAAACCAATATACACAGTAAAAACACATAAACCGACGCCTCAAAGAAATAAAAATAATAGTCTGACCGAATATAGTCCAATAAAGCTGGGATGAGTTCCAAGAAAGTATCTTCAATGTAGTCTCAAACAAACAAACATAAAAGACGACAACATAGAAGAAAAAAAGAGAAAAAGATCATAGTGCAACTAAAAACAAAAGATCACTGATACGGTATGCAAGAAATGATAGCAGTTTAATACAATGAATAAAAATAAATATAAAAACAACAAACACTTTATTGTTGGGCAAGAGACACTTATAAAGCAATGGCATCCAGTGGGGCTAAAATTAAAACCCTACTTACAGCAAGGCTGATATACGTGAGCCTGTAGCACAATGTCACTTTTCACTCTGAAGCCTGGGAGAGAGATGGCACAGCTCTACCTCTGGAAGCTCCACACTGCTAGGAAGCACCGCTCTTGAGGCTCCACACCGCCGAAAAACACCGCTGTCCACACACCCACGAATCAGCACATGAGCAGGAAGCAAAACAGGCAACAGCCTGAACTCAGTGTCAGCACATGAGCAGGAAGCAAAACAGGCAACAGCCTGAACTCAGTGCTGCCGGGGGACTCACTGAAGCAAACCACGCGGACCAGAGGTCTCGCGATGTCAGTGACGTCACCACTATAGGCAGGGACAGGGGAAGAACACACACGAGTGCCGGGGAGCTCTCAGAGGCAAGGCTAGGGACGGAAAGGTATAAAGGCTACCAGGGGAGAACGCCAAATGTCTCTGCCAGAAGAAGGTCCACCCTACGCGTTTCGTGACGTCAGTCACTTCGTCAGGGGCATGATGGGAAATAAAAAAGTGCCAGCATATTTATACTAAAACACTAATTAACATATTAGCATAAAACACATTAATAAAATTCAATCATAAACAAGCAAACTCATACCAGTGATACTAAACATAGAAATAACATAAAAGAAATAAATAACATTGAAATACATGAAAATAAAAATAGACATAAAACACCTGCTCTTAAAGAAACAGTACACAGAAAAAAACATACATAAGAATAACATTACAAGAGACTCCAGAATATGGGAAACTGCCAGTACCTCCTAAAGACATTAGAAGGTCTAGGGGGGAGAATTTGGGCCAAAATAGGGTCTCTTAAAAGGATAGGCCAATGATTACACAAAACCTTCGTAATATGAGGAATTATATCACAGGTATATGACATTGATAGGGCTGGCCTTCTCGAATACAAGAAGGATAAAGGTGATTCTATTCAAAATAATGTGGTCTCCTTTATAACACAGTACAACTCCATGGCACCTCATATTAGGAAGGTTTTGTGTAATCATTGGCCTATCCTTTTAAGAGACCCTATTTTGGCCCAAATTCTCCCCCCTAAACTTTCTATTGTCTTTAGGAGGGCCCCTAATTTGCAATCAAAGTTGGCTCCCACTTGCCCCAATTTATCTAAGGTATCAAACTTGGAACAACATCCAAAAGGCTTTTTTGCTTGCAATAATTGTACTGCCTGCAAATACAGTTCTAAACAAATTATGTTTAGCTCCAATGTTACCGGTCAGATATATAATATACGTTCATATATCGACTGTCATTCTGCATACGTTATTTACTTATTGCAGTGCCCGTGCGGGCTGCAATATGTTGGCCGTACGGGGAGGGCTTATCAAAGACGTATATATGAACACATACACAACATTAGAAAGGGTCTAACTACACATAGCGTGTCCCATCAATTTTTAACCCATCACCAACAGAATCCTACTGGTCTCAAATGTCAGGCTATGGAAAGGTACCCCGGTAATTGGAGAGGGGGAGATAAAATTAATGGTATTAGTAAACGTGAGTCATATTGGATATATGAACTCAAAACGCTATCCCCCAATGGTCTGAATATTGAATTCGATCTAGCTGCTTTTTTGGTGAAATAGTGTGGTTATATGGTTTTTTCCATGTGACACTTTGTGTAGTTACATTCCCTTTTGCTGTTTGTTGTCTATTGGCACTGGCAGTTTCCCATATTCTGGAGTCTCTTGTAATGTTATTCTTATGTATGTTTTTTCTGTGTACTGTTTCTTTAAGAGCAGGTGTTTTATGTCTATTTTTATTTTCATGTATTTCAATGTTATTTATTTCTTTTATGGTATTTCTATGTTTAGTATCACTGGTATGAGTTTGCTTGTTTATGATTGAATTTTATTACTGTGTTTTATGCTAATATGTTAATTAGTGTTTTTGTATAAATATGCTGGCACTTTTTTATTTCCCATCATGCCCCTAACGAAGTGACTGACGTCACAAAACGTGTAGGGTGGACCTTTTTCTGCCAGTGACATTTGGCGTTCTTCCCTGGTAGCCTTTATACCTTTCCGTCCCTAGCCTTGGCTCTGAGAGCTCCCCGGCACTCGTGTTGTTGTTTTTATATTTATTTTTATTCATTGTATTAAACTGCTATCATTTCTTGCATACCTTATCAGTGATCTTTTGTTTTTAGTTGCACTATGATCTTTTTCTCTTTTTTTCTTCTATGTTGTCGTCTTTTATGTTGTTTGTTTGAGACTACATTGAAGATACTTCCTTGGAACTCATCCCAGCTTTATTGGACTACTGTATATTCGGTCAGACTATTATTTTTATTTCTTTGAGGCGCCGGTTTGTGTTTTTACTGTGTATATTGGTTTGTGTGACCTATTTTTTTCCTGGCTGCCTCCACTCCAACATTTGAGTGTGTATTCCTATTATGTTAGTTGCTTAATTGTCACTAATTTTTTATATGAATTGCATTAGCGCTGTTCCCACTGCCCTTCCCCTTTAGCAATAATTGAGTGCTTACTAGTTGGTTACTCTTATTTCAGATTGATTCCTAGGATTAAAACTGATCCTCTTTATTTATAAGATTGGTTCTCTCTGCATACATGAACTTTGTAGTATAATTTAATATAAAAACTCACTAAGTACAGGATTACTTTTGATAGGTTTTTAATTCAATACAATCATGAATATAATGAAAAACTATTTTGTTATTATTATGCCGGTCATGTTACAATATTCATGTGTAAATTGTCAATACAAACAAGACTGTATGTGATTCTTTTCCTGTATTTTTCTCATTAGTACTGTACTTGTATATACTTTTAGAAATAAGTAATTTCTCTGTGGAACAAGATACAATCCAGTAATCAAACAATTCTTAAAACATCTTTTAAACAAAATATTTCTTAAAAGTTACATTTGATGTTAATATTTGAAAATTTCTAACTTTGTCTAAAGTTTAAGTTGTTGCTATTTTTTTTACCACTGTATCTGTGATTAACCTCTATTTGAAGCTATGAACATTTATGTGATGACATATTTCCAACAAAGTGTTTGGCCACTTCCTGACATTGTTTGAACACTGATGTTCTTTTCTGTTAATGAGCCCTCACCCCATCATCATTTTTTCCCTTTTTTATGCCATGTTGGCATATTATATCTTGCTTTTTTTGCAACCTTACCACTGGGTTGATACAATATGTTTACACATTTTTTTTACCACTTGAATAAAGTGTAGGGCACACAGACTTTAATGTAATGGCACAAAAAAAAGAAAAATGCAATAAACATTGGAATATACTTACAGATATTGCCAGATTTACTGTTCTCTGTGCTGCGATTTAGAGCAGATAGTGAAGCTGGAGAGAAGGTGTATTATGGCTGCTTTGCGGCTATTGCGGCCCAGAGGAAAGTAAGCTTACCAAAAGGATAAACTCAACTGGGGTTCCCTTCTTAATGGAACTCCCAGACGGTGAATCCTACCGGGTCAGCCACCAGTCTGTGAGAGATGTGCAGAGGGAAGCAGAGTGAATAATTATAATTTACTATTAAAATACATTAATAACCACCCTTAATTACCATAGCGGCAAATTGCTAAGGTAATGTAGGATTAAAAACTTCCTCCACCTCCCCCGGGAGGCATAATCACCCTTTCAGACGCAACTAGACTCATCACTTATTACCTAAACCCCCCCCCCAAAAAATGGTCACGGTAGACCAGGTCTTATCTACAAATTAATATCAGGATTCTGGACTGAGCACACAAGATGAGTAAAATATATTGTAATTTATTTATTTTCAGATAAACATACAAATCTTCACAATATACACTTAATAAAACACTTACTGGGATGGGGAAACGAAATCAAATGTCCACAGAACTAATCAAAGTCTCTGGGCAACCCTGCACGCATGCAAGTGGGTGCACTGTTTCAGTCCTGCAACAGTCCTTGGCTAGGGGCGAAACTTGCCACCCCTATATCTTTGCCGAAGGGAAAGATTTCGTAGAGTCCTTACAGGATTCGTTCAGGAATCCTTAGCACAAATGAATTCTGGAAGAGGAGGATGATCCTTTGTTCCGGTGAAATTAACCCCTCACACCCCGAAACCGCCGCTGCTGTTACATGGACGTCTCTTGGTTGATCTTAGGTGAATCTCACTGGGACTGGCATTTTTATAGGGTTATGGGTCCTATACTTAACATCTGCACCCAATTCCGCCCGTGGGAATATTTTCCCCACCTATCCCTGACATGCCAGTAGTCTGCAGAAAGGGCAGGGTCTGCCTCCCGGTTTGCACGGAGCATGTGTCAACTTCACACCTGAGCTCCTTAGCATACCAGGGTCAGCCCCTTACCTGGCAACACTGAGTCTGGGGTTTGGCCACCAAGTGTGAAGTATGCATACTTTACACCGGTATCTGACAGTCACAATATCCCAGACATCGTAACACCTAGGATTGCTGAGGTTTTTCAATGCCGGACTTCTCATAGACATTGAGGCACCCTCTCTGCAGGGTGTCTTTGAAGCACGGAGTTGAGAAATCCCTTAGTTCATTCACCCTTACCATATTTGCATGCTAGAGGATTTTTCCCTGGCTCACAGAAACGTTTTCCTGTCTTCACATTTAAAACCATCAGAAGAATACAGTTTATTAATAAAGTATGTTCTTCTTGTGCCACTACTATAAACTTTAAATGTGTGTGTATGGTTTCTTTACTCCTCATTGCACTATAAAAATTAGAGTGCTAGCTTATTCCGATCACGAGTTAGCGTCTTTAATTGAACGGGCTATGATGTGGTTTTGCAGTATAACCCACTTCTAACGTCAATTGACTTTCCCCCTTTCAAGTTAAGAAGCTAACAAGGTAACGGATACATTTTGACAGAAACCACTCCAGCTAGACCGCAAACCACTTAATCACTTAACCTTGCGGTTGCGAGGTCTCGGCTTAGAAAGCGATACCTATGTTTCAAAGTGCCCCCCCCCCATATACAGCTACGCGTCTCCAATCAGCGCTTGCTTTAACGCTCACAGCTTCCTCTTGTGTCACAAAACCAATTGGCACATTTTATAAACATTCCTATTACTGCAGGTAGGGAATGAGCTGCAAAATGGGGACAAGAAAGATGGTTTACGGGAAAACATATACGTGTGGTGTACATACAGTTAACCCCTCCAGTCCCAATGCGATTTAGGGTTAATCAGCCGGGTATAATGACTTTATTAATGGCCTAATTCACCCCTCTTATCGCCACAAACATACATTACAATAAATACAGAGGCGCCAGCCTTTATTCTAAAACCCGCGCCTGGCGTATCGCTCTGAATACCGGGTCATGACGCGCTATGTTTTCCAACCGTATAGCAGTTGACTAGGATTTCTATCAGAAAATTGCAGAAAATTGCATTTTAGCGTTGTCTGCAATACCGTCTAGAAACTCAAGTGGGCGATCGCGAGCTGTTGTCTTAAAAGTCTAATAGCAATTCAACCAATTGCAGCAATTCAATTCTGCAAGTCTGTGTGTGTGTGTACAGTACTGTAATTGTAATTTGAAGATTTATATTTGAAGCAGATATTAACGTTACGAGTTCATACTGTATACAGTACTCTGCGGCTCCTTAGCCATACACATAAAAATATGAGGACACATACTGTACTGTATACAGGATAATAAAGGGAAAAGAAGTACAGTATTACAAAAATATAACTTTGCGTCTTCTTCCGAATATAAAATATTTTTTCCGCTCATTCGGATTGGAACCTTGCTGAAACGCATACTGTATGTGTGTCATCACATTTCTATAGGTATTATTTATTAATCAATGCTTTTGCTACGCTTGCTCTTCTTTTCATACTGTTTTTATTTTATGCCCATGCATGTACGTCTCATTGGAACCTTGTTGAAACGAATATGCGTGTTATCAAATGTATGCGCATGCGTGTATGTCTCATTGGAACCTTGTTGAAACGCATGTGTGTGTCATCACATTTAGGTGCATGCGTGTATGACTTCTCATTCAATGTGAATTTCAAGTCTTAAAAAAAAAACTTTTTTTCGTTTCTCGAAAGTAACTACAGTCTTAGTACAGAAACAAGACCACAGTAATGCAACCGCTTATCAACACCTCCCCCCCCGAGCCATTCATGAAAATTCTTGTAGCCTTCTTGAAGGAACCATTACAGTATGTGCAATGCTATACTTACTGTATGTTTTATAAAAGGTGACACAATGAACACAATGGAACTGCTACTGTAGAAGTGTGTGCAGGATAAGTTAGTAAAAAAACGAATTAATGTGTTTGAGGAGGATTCGTTCCACAGTAAGGGCTAATCAGCCAACAAGAATTTTAATTAAGGGCTCGGGGGGAGGGGGGATGTGTGGTGTTTCTTGTTCACATACATGCATGCGCCTAAATGTGATGACACGCATATGCGTTTCAACAAGGTTCCAATGAGACATACACGCATGCGCATAAATGTGATAACATGCTCGGGAAGATTAAATTAAGCCACAAAGCCACCCATTACAAATTAATGGTTTGGGGGAGGTGTCGATAAGAAGTTGAAATACTTTAGCCTTGTATGTGTGGGGGGGGCTGTATGTTGGATTATTAGTTCAAAGAAATATTTTCAACAGGTCATCATAATGTTTTGAACTCCACACCCCCAAATAAAAATCACAGTATGCCACCCAACTCATAAAGTACGTACATGACTAGTGTAGAATTAAAAAGCTACAGTAGTGATTGATTCTCAGAATAGCAAAAATTGTTATGCAATCCCATGTCGAGAAACGGAAAAAAAAAGTTTTTTTTTCAGACTTGAAATTCACATTGAATGAGAAGTCATACACGTTTGCGCTTAAATGTGATGACCCGCATACAGTATGCGTTTCAACAAGGTTCCATGAGAAATACATGCATGCGCATTAAATCAAAACAGTATTAAAACAATACATATAGAATACATACTATATACTGTAGAATAAATACACACTATAGAATAAAAGATTATACATTTTTATTTTGGGGGTTTCTTATAAGAGTTATTTCAACATGCAAGTGTATTGCTGTACAGTATGTAAAAAGTATTGAATATGAAAACAGCAGCATACTGTTTAAGGTTTTCTATAAAACTCATAATTAATCTATCCTAATCAATAACAATTGTACTGTCACTAAATTGTTGCCTACAGTACTTGGATTTTTAAATCAGATTTATCAATGCGCAAGCAACATTTCAAAAAAGCGATACTACTGTATACTGTAGGTCCCTTGAAATCCCTCCTTTTGCCTTTCTCCGCTTGATGACAAAGTTTCTTTTCAGAGGAAAATAAAATTATTACTGGTACAGTATATGATATATTTCCGTTATTGCTGCTGCTTGATTGTTCTGTTTTTCAAAAGTTATAAAATAATGTCTTTACTCTAAAAAAAAAATAGTTGCTTTTTAAAAATTGTTTCATTGTGTCACCTTTTATAAAACATACAATAAGTATAACATTGCACATACTGTAATGGTTCCTTCAAGAAGGCTACAAGAATTTTCATGAATGGCTCAGGGGTGTGGGGGGTTGTTGATAAGCGGTTACATTACCATTGTCTTGTTACTGTACTAAGACTTTACGTGCGAGATGGGGATGTGGTGATACGCATATGCGTTTCAAAAAGGCACCATGAGACATACACGCATGTGCCTAGCTGTACACCAATTGTTCAGTATCTACTGTAGTAACTGCTCAGCCAATCATACTGTATTGCTGGACTACATTTT
Source organism: Ascaphus truei (assembly GCA_036426205.1). NCBI lineage: Eukaryota > Metazoa > Chordata > Amphibia > Anura > Ascaphidae > Ascaphus > Ascaphus truei. The sequence continues at coordinate 28,639 of WSYH01000416.1, forward strand.
CTAGAATTGTGAATAAAATAATAGAACTAAATAACCTTGAGCAAAGCGATTGATTACAGGAGAACGGACCGTTCTGCAGTAACTAATCACTTGTCTGTGTGCATAATGTATTGATATTTTAAAACGAAGGAGAAACAGGTGCGCAAATCACATCAGGACATGTAAGAGAGAGTAAAAACACCAAATAGTGCAATATTGTCTACTTCAGCAAATTAGCTTCAATGCTGGAAGTTCTATAAAATTTGCACTCACGTGTTTAACGTGAAATCAGAGCGTTGTGGTTATTCAAAGTTACCAACTTATGTCTCCAGACAGGTACTCCAGATCCACATAGAGAGGGGGAAATTCCATATACAAAATGAGGGAAAAAGCAAAATAGTATAGTACTGTTTTTAATGTTAAAAACACAAAGTATTCCACTTACATAAGTGCCTTTGTTTGAGAGCATTCAGACCACACTGGGTCACAGGGTCAGACAAAATATTCACAGCAAGCAGCATCCGCTCCACGGCCATCACAGCAGGTACTGGGCTGGTTAAAGTTGTCCTCCACTCCAGATGTCATCAACAAGGGCTCCTTTAGTGGTAACTGATATCACCCAACACGTGTTTCCACTGTAAAGTCTTCCTCAGCGGCTAATCTTTTTAAAAAAAGGATAAAATATGGCAGCTTAAACTGCAGGTAGTGTAATACAGGTAGTTACTGTAGTAAATTATACTGTATTTACCTTCATTATAGACTTTGCCAAACGGGTGGTGATCAGCCACTGTCACACCTGTAGTCTTCATTATACACGTAGTTGAGAGGTGACAGTGGGCCTGCTACACCTGTAGTTGACAGCTGATGAAGCTGGAAATCTTTTTGATATTTGCAAGCTTGCTGGTATCTGTACGTAAAATCAGGCTCAGGCTGGAAGTTTTGCAAGTATCCTGGTGGGGACAGATATCAAAGTTTGCCAGTCACCAGGTTTTCACTGACGGTCGGACCGTTATTGTAAGCTGGTGCTGGCGCCGGTGCAGGCGCTGTTACATTGCGGGCCTAGGATTGACAAATCTTGTTTTGATTAAATCTGACCTTTCTCCTTTTGAAGTCTCCATCTTCAAAGATACTGGAAAAATCTGGCATCACACACCAATACCCTCCTCTAACTCCGTGTGCAGGGGCAAAATGAAAAAACACAGATCGCCACTTAACTTTTTCCTTATCGCATGCGTCCACCCACGAGCATCAGGTGAAAATTTGTAAAAGTCAAACTTTGCGATGAAATAATCATAGATTTCAGCAACTGTGACCATTTTATCAACTGCTGAATAAATTGCAGAACATATTAAAAATGCATAAGTACAGTCAGGTCTTTTGCACATGTACAGGACAGGAGAAAGAATGTAAAAAAGACACAGCGCATTGAGTTTTTATTATGAAACGCCCAAATTGATACAGTAACTTCTTCAGCACCAAGGTAATCCTAATATAATTTGTACGGAAGGAGACTGGAAAACGTCAAAGACAATTACCTCCTTGTGACCATCAGCCAGGGTCAAGGTAAGAGGAATAGACTCCCAGATAATGAAAGCCGGCTGGAGCGGTCATCCGTCGATGGACTCAAGGCCAACTGGGCTCTTCCTTCTGACCATGCGGATTTGATTCTCCACTGCAAACTGCTGGTCCAGGAAATTACCGCCCGATCTGGAATCTATGAACGCTTCGACCTTTACGACAAGGTTGGGACCCTCCAGCGTGACTGGTAGCATCAGCTTCTTTGGGAGAGCTTTGGAAGGAGAGGGGTTAGGAGAGATAGTACCCAGTAGAAGCCCCTCTACCTTTACTGGGTGTGCCCATTTCCCGGCTTCAAGGGACAATTCTGGAGACGATGTTCCGAGGCCTCCAGGGCCAGGAGAGGAGTAGCGACTGACCTGTGAGAAACAACAGAGGGAGAAGAACGGGAACAGTGTCTCTCATGTCGTCGCTCCTGCGTGCGCTGATCCATGCGTACGCTCAGGGTGATGAGTTCCTCCAGGGACCTAGGTCGGGCGTGAGTAGCCAGATCGTCCTTCAGCGTATCAGAGAGTCCGTGCCAGTACGCGGCTGCGAGCGCCTCCTCATTCCATTCGACTTCGGCCGCTAGCGTACGGAATAAGATGGCGTATTTGGCAGCTGAATTTCGACCCTGAGAACCATGGAAGAGGGAGAAGGCAGCTGTCTCGTGCCGTGCAGGGGTATCAAACACAAGTTGGAATTCACGTCTGAATAAAGTATAGTCTTGCGTTATTTCGCTTCCACGCTCCCATAGGGGAGAGGCCAAGGCAAGGGCGTCTCCGGTTAGTAGGGCGTAAATATAAGCAATCTTAGCACATCCAGTAGGAAACAGAGAGGGAGACATCTCAAACTGCACCTCACACTGGTTCAAGAACTTGCGGCAGTTGAGGGGGTTCCCATCGTAGTGATTCGGAGAGGGAATCTGTGGGCCAGGACTTGCGTAAGTATTGGCCATTGTTGGTGCAGAAGCCGTGGAACCCTCCCGATGGGTGAAGGTGGCTAATTGCTGGGAAACCATGGACAGCTGATCGCTAACAAAGCATAAGGCCTCTATGGTAATACTTGTACCCACCTCAGGGGGGTCTTCGTTTGTTGGGCTCTGCATAATGTCACGCCTGTATGCCCGCAGACCAAGCTAGACCCCAGTACTGAGGTGGGAACGGTATGATACCACACACCCACAGCAGTGGGAGCAAGCCCGGAGTGTGGTTTAGCGTTGCTGGGCCTGTTGGAAGAGTTGTTAGTGTATACTTGCAACGCTTGGGGAATATCCGTGAGAATAGTCGTGTCCGTTTGCCAATGTTCAGGGATCCAGAGGGTAGAGTCGTCAGAGGGCAAGCCAGGTCCTAGGAAGCCAGAGGTCAGCAGAGGAAGACCGCAGGAGGGGGACGGAACCAAAAGGAAGGAAATGCGTGCCAGGCCTGTGCCCGCGCGATGGCCGTCAAAGGCAGAGAGGAGCATGTGCGTGCGTCCTCCGTGGGCTGAGGGAGTGCACGCACTGGACGCGTCACCAGGCGCGCGGAGCGCCGTACCACGGGCACCACGCGAGGAGGAGGCAACGGGATGGATGCCACCACAGGGGAAGGTAAAGGAGCTACCGCGAGGGAGAGGGAGCAGGGAGGATCAAAGCAGGGGCTAAGGGAGCGCGTGAGTATGCGAGACCTGTGGAGAACGCGCTGCGGCAAGGGGAGAGAGGTAGAAGGTGAAGGAGAGGAGTGGGGAGGAGTGGAAAGGGTAACAGGAGATGGGAGAGAGGGACAAGGAGAGGAAGGAATCTCCTGAGTCATAACAACAGATCAACCGCAGATCAACCACGGATCAACAGTGGCTGTGCTGGGCGGCGCGAATGTGGCATGATCACGGGGATGCCAAATTTATAGTGCGTGGAATACGGGGCATGCAACGACAACGGCTCCGAGAAGTTTGAAAAATAAATGTTGGCGCAGCAGTACAATAATAAAATAAGAAAATAATCAACCACTAATCATTTAATCCATTGATTGGCACTGAGCCTTGGTCTTTAGCTCTATAATGGGGGCCTAGATACCCACATTTTCAATCAATGAAAACCCTAAATAAATAAAAGTATTACTTATTCCTGCCAGGATGAAGGCCACCCTCCTCCTCAGTGGCACCAACTGATCAATCCAATCAAGTAACACCTAAACCTAAGCCCTCCTCACGGTAATAGATAATATCCCTATTAGACAAATGTTGCTAATAAGGATATTGTCCATAGAAAAGCATTACAGAAACACATTTAACAAAATAAACATTACAATAAAATAATAATATAACCAAACGCTAGACATTAAATCCATTGGTTGGCACTGTGCCTACCTAATCCCTCAACAGGCCTGTCAATCAATGAACACCTTAAATAAATAAAACGATTACTTACCGCCATTGCTGTGTTGAGGGTACATACTCCTCATCCTCTGAAGCACCATCAGATTAATTCAATCAAAAGCAATTGCCCAGCCATCAAAATAAATCCAAAAAATATTTCATGCCTGAAGCCACAAAATCCTCCCCAAAATAAAAAAAATAAAAAAAACATAAAAATTAATAATTACCTGATGTTACAAACCTTCAACTCCCCCCCCCCCCCCCCCCCAAACAAAACAAAATCAGGTCAAATATATCCAGGTTCATGAAAAAAAGTCTAGGATCCTCCTTTGCTTGAAGAGAAGTCACTGGTGAGTAATTTTTCTTCCCACTCTCAAAGAAGTTCTGTTGAACTAAAATCACATTGGGTCTAGGTGATGTCAGTCATTGTGACATCACTAGTGTAACTGAGACACAGGTCTCAGAGATGGAGCACATTGATTTCAAATGCTACAATATAACACATTAGACCATAGGACTTCTACTTGAAATTAGAGCTTATCCCAGTGTTACTAGGGGCACTTGACAATGTTTCAGCAAGCCACATAGACTTGTTACTTCAGATAGCTGAAGTGCGGCATTCACCATCTGTTACAGTTACCGAAAGTATATGGTGGTCTGTGTGGGCTCTACATGAGAGATACCTATAGATAGTATTACCCCTTTATTTATTTACTCACTGGTTTAACACTATTTATGATTCCATATCATTTTCACCTATATTGCAGCTTATTTAGATTTTAGTCTACATTTACTTACACGTGTCACATTAGCCCAGAACTCTGTATACTACCAGTGACCACAACATAGCATTTGTACTGTATATCCATCTCCTGTTAGGTTTTAGACAGTCCGAACTACTCAATTTAGTTTGTTTTCATTATATTAGTTCTCTCCTTGATCGTGTTTATATATACCTATTAAGGTTATGTTTTAAATATCAATCAGCGAGGTCCATGAGTGCATGTTTATAGGATCCTTTTGTAAATATATGTTCTATATTAGATTGAAGATTGAAGAAGATTGTGAAATAATAGAGGGGCCTATGCAGAAAGCTCCGATAAGTAGCTTTTCGCCAACTTCTCACCAAAAAAGCCTATAGCGATTCAGTAAGCAGCGAGAAGTTAATCTAAAAAATCGGCGGATTTTTTTGACAAAAAAAAAATTAGCCAAACGCGCGTCGAGTCCACTTTTTGCCATTACTCACCAGTTTATCAAACTCGTGGTATTCTAGTAGCCCTGATCAGCTTCTCACGGCTTCTCGCAGCTGCTCAAATTGAGAATTCCTCTCCAAATAGCCTCGCCGGAAATAATTGACAAGAAGGTGCTGAGAAGTTGCCGAGAAGTGCAGAGACAGGACTTAGAAAAGAAATTGAAATATTTTTACATATGTTTTAGGCATGTACTCATTCGAGCTGACACATATTTCTTTATATTTGTTATGTTGTTTCTTAAAAATAAATGTTGTTTAATAAATGTAAGCGTTAGCCTTTGTGACTTTATTGTGTCACCGCTTATGTTTTGAATGTGCACAGTAAATATATGGCTTATTCATGTTAGGATTATATAAGGGGTACATAAACTTTAACGTTCAGTAGGGGCAATGGATATTCCTATCTGTATGTGTTAAAGGTGCACTTCCAAGAATATCATACATTTTTGTGAATCATAAAAAATAATTTGTGTGTTATTTGAAATAATGTTGAAATCAAATATACAATCATGACAGAATTTGTTCCTATAAAAGGTTCCATGTTTAAAATATATAAAGTATTAGCTAAGTGACAGCATGTTCCTCTTATAATTGGCTCGTGTTCTGGATCCCCAGCCTCTCTGTATCACTGCTACAATTGTATCTATTAACTGGCAAGTCATATTATATTGATGGACTACATTTCCCACAATGCTGTGCAATACAAAAATTAAATAACCTGAGCAAGCGAACAATTTAACGATAACTGATTGATATGCAACGTAGTTCATCACTTGACATTGTGCATATTGTATTCATGCACATTTGAAATGTTTTTACAATCATAAATGTTGGTTTACAATTCACATTTATCTTCATCATTAACACATGTAAATAAGTATATTGTCAGTTTTGTAATATAGTGTCAGTGGTTAAATACGTTAAAATGATTTAAACAGTTGAAAACATATGTAATAACTGTTTTATTATGTCATTGATGAACAATGTGTGTATTCCTATGTTCAATAACATTAATGTGTATTATTTGTTACCAAAACTTATATGACTTAATATTATGAGTAAGGATTTTGTAAAATATTATTTGGTATATTTGTGGTTATGTTTATTAAAATGTGAACATGCTGCATAGAATATGTGTGAATTATCCACAAAAGATAATTTTCACTACAATGTATGATTGTTGGCTACGTGTGAGATCATGTCATTCGAACCAACTTATATTAATAGTCAAATCAAGGTATAATCGTAGTAATGTTTAATATGCAAGCAAATCTATTTTCTAAGTAATAGGCCATGCTAATGAACACATATGACTAGATTTGTAACACACATGTATGGTATTTGTTCTACTTATGTTAATTAACATATTTAATTGTTTCAAGGCATAGATACTTACTGTAAACTCATCAATTTGAAGCTAACTTTGAGGTAGACATGGCAGATGCATGGATTGAGCTGGACTTCAGACATATTATGATTCGAAGAAGATTGTCTTTGGAGGAGAGACAGAGGAGAAAGGAGAGGGGAGGAGAGGATAGGAGTGTACAGAGGAGAAAAGAGAGGAGACAGGTCGTGCCACCGCAACGTTTATACCGGGAACATACTTATTTTGAGGGGCTTAGTGAGGAAGAAATTATTATCCGATATCGATTGAGTTCAGCAGAAATCTTAGCTCTTAACGCAGAGTTAAGAGATGATTTAGATTCCAGAACAGGCAGAGGTCATGCAAACCCTGGCCTTGTTAAAAATGATGTGCTCATTACATTTTCTTGCTTCTGCATCTTTTCACACAACTGTGGCCATAGTAGGTGGGGTCTTGCAGTCGTCATTCTCGCAGGCCCTTAGCCAGTTTCTATTAGCACTGAGTAGACGCGCTAGGAATTATATACATTTTTCTAGATAGCAGACAGAGTGGCTGGAGCTCAGGAATGGCTTTTACACCATAGCTGGGCTTCCACGCGTGATGGGTGCAATCGATTGCACACATGTTGCTTTTACCCCACTGACTTCAGATGAGCATGTGTTCCGTAATAGGAAACACTTTCACTCCATGAATATGCAGGTTGTATGCGATACCAACATTAAAATTTTGAATGTGGTAGCCAGATTCCCGGGTCCAGCCACGATTCCTCTATCCTGAGAAGCTCATCAGTGTTCCATGCTTTTCAAACAGGTTATTTTCAACATGGTTTTATAGTGGGTAAGTATATATAATAGAATGTCTCCTTTGTTTGATGTGTATGTGTTTGATACATACCATTCATATAATAGTTATTTAGCTACAATGTTGTATAGTCAGATGTATATGAAAAAATGGTTAAACATACATGTTATAATGTTGAACACTTTCTTTCGCATACTAATTTACATGTGAATATAGTAGTGGTATACCGAGTACCCGGCGTTACCTGGCACATTTCCAGCTACCTGGACATTACCCGGACCCGGCAACTGAGAAGTGGGCTCAGCGCCGGGTAATGTCGGGGTGGCTGGAAATAATCTAATTACTTACCTTCCCGACGACATCTAGGACCAGCAGCAGCAGTCCTGTGACGGTGGCAGCATCAGAGGTGTCTTAAGCCGGCGGGGGAGCTGCAGGGATCACTTCCACAGCACCGGAGCAGGTAAACAGTGTCTGTGTAAGCCGCCGGCAAACCACGTGACCAGAGCAGGAGACGGAGCATTCCTATTGGACAGCCTGCTCCGGTGCTCTGGAAGTGATTCTTGTAGCTCCACCGCCGGCTGAAGATATCTCTGATGCTGCCATCCTAACAGGACTGCTGCTGCTGATCCTAGATGTCGCCGCCACCCAGCAGGTAAGTGCCAAACCGGGTAACCGGGTACCTGACTTTAGTTTTGGTCGGGTACCCTTCACCCGTTTTTTTTAAAATGAGGACCCGGTCCAACACTAGAATACAGATTGAAACATATATTGAGACACACACACCTTTTCAGTCAAATACATGTGTTATGTCATACAGAATATTGCACATATTTGAATGTGAAATATATCACATGATATACTGTACACAGTCTACAGTATGTATCTGTATTTAGCACTAAATGATTATTGAAATAATGTGTTAACCAAATATCTGCATGTTGGATGATCAAATCATATACACTATGTTTAATCACCTCACATCTGATAATACATTTGTATTTGAAACATATTGCATTTTTCTTGTCATTCACACAAAATGTGTGTTGAAATAACAAAATAAAATAAAAAAATATTCATATTTTACATACATTTATTCTAAGTGACTCAGGATACGGCATCCGACCGTACAGTAGCTCCTAAACCCACTGGCTAACCCTGCACCCCCTGCAGAGGAGTGATATAATGTGGCACATGTATTCACTCGATCGGTTATTGAGTGGGCATTTGGACTGTTGAAAAGTCAGTTCAGGTGTCTTGATAGATCTGGCAGTGCCCTACAGTACAAGCCGAGGAAGGTCTCTGACACAGTGATATGATTCTGCACAATATTGCACTACGGCATAATCTTCCAGGTGACATTTGGGAGGGTTTAGAGGAGGCCACTCTTGGCCAAGATGCAGGGGGTCAGGACCATACAGGCAGTGGGGTGAAGACATGGCAGAATGGGATTGCCACCTATTTTTCAGGTAAACAACAATGTATGTATGAAGCTTATTATATGCTGTCATTCGTGCTTATTTTGATACAAATGTAAAATATTTTATCATCCTAGGATAATGATGGCTGAACACATCTTGTGTGTACGTGCCTATGGTATGTTAAGCTCTAACACCTTATTTAGAACAATTTATAAACATATGAATTTTGTGTGAATGTGGGGTGAACGGTTTGCAGTTTGAATAAATGAAAACCAAAAATTGTGTTGTTGAAGCGTGCAATGTATGTCATATGAGTAGCACTGGATAATCATGGACACATGACACATAAAGCTTGGCCCCCTGCAGACGCACTTACTAGTATTCCCTCCTACTGTCTCTGTACGTTCTCCCTACCTACCAATTAGATTGTAAGCTCCTCGGAGCAGGGACTCCTTCCTTAATGTTACTTTTACAGTATGTCTGAAGCACTTATTCCCATGATCTGTTATTTATATTATTTGTTATTTATATGACATGTATTACTACTGTGAAGCGCTATGTACATTTATGGCGCTATATAAATAAAGACATACAATACAATACAATATTTCGACCAACACTATAATAGTTTTGTTTATATGTGAACTAAGCTTACAGTACAGTCATGTAAATACAACTAGACTTTGGTATATATATAAAATAATATGATAATGTTCATGTGACACTATTGTCATGTAAAAAAATATATTGTGCATGCACGTATAATAAAAAAATATTTTAAACAACATTAAATGTTTCACATTCAGGTTACTTCAATTGAATCAAACCAGATATTTGTCATGACCAGAAATAAACAACATGCAACTCATTGTTTTGTATATTCTGATGAACATGCCCATACTCAATTACAGGTATTCTTCGAGCACTATACAGTAATTAACCTAACCTTTAAACTTTATCTCCTATGACTTTGCCAAAGTCCATAATTGCAGTGTGTCCATGTTCTTTGGTGGGGTTAGAGGGAACATGCACTGAGTTGCATTCGGAATGTGCGACATGTGCAGGTGAGCAATGGTCAAAAAGTTTACACGCAATCTTGCACATGCACAAAATAACTTTTTTCATCATGCATGCACTACAGCACATGCAACCATTGACTCCCCCCGTCAGTTGCATGTCCCAAAATGCATTATTATTTTCTGTTAATTTAACTGTTTGATCTTAACTAACCTTTTACATATTTGCATGTTTCACAGCAACATTATATAATAATAATAGCATGTTCTTATATAGCGCTGCTAATTGTATAAAAAAAGGGGGAGAACCGGCGCCTCTAAAATATAAAATCTGACCAAATATAAAGACCAACAAGAATGAAGAGGAGTCCTGGGAGGAATCTTCAACGAAGTCTCAATCGGGACAGACAAACATCATGCCCCTGATGAAGTGACTGATGTCACGAAACATGTAGGGTGGTTTTTATCTGGTTGAGATTTGTATCATCCCCCCCCCGTGTGCACACTGTCCTCTCAGACTTTGCCTCAGCTTCTCTGAGCTTTTCTGCCTTCCTGGGTGTTCCCCCTGCTCTCGCGCTGAGGTGTGACGTCACCCACACATCGCGCGACCTGTGTGCTTGGTGCCAGGTGATCCCTCACAGCGTGCAGCTCCGGTTCCCCTCTGCGATACATCCCACTCACTCCAAGGTCTGTGTGTGGTTTAGCAGCGGTTGTTCCAGAGGTGTGGATCCCTGAAGACTGCAGTTTCCACCTTTGCAGAGGATTTGGTCCGAATTTAAAGACAAGTTGCTCTACGGGCTTTTACTTTTCAGCATTGCTGTAAGTAGGTTTCCAATTTTACCCCTACCGGATGTTACAGCCTTATTAGTGTCTCTAGCCCACATACATGTGTACAGTGGCGACACATTTTATTACACTGCGGCCAGATCCGCAAGCCGGGAGATTTCCCGGCTTGCTAGTGGCCGCCCCTCGGCGTGCCGCGCGTCATAGACGCGCGGTCACGCATCTTCGGGAGCCTGCGCCCCCTGCACGCGCGTCCAGGGCTCCCCGAGGGAGCCCTGGTGTCCCGCGATCGCGGGACGGCGGCAGGGGGTTCCGGGCGACCCGACGGACCCGGCAGCGGTAGGGAGAGCGCCCCGATCGGAGGGCGCTCTTCCGCTGCTTCGGCGCGCGCCCGAGGGTGACGGGCGCGCGCCAGGCTACTGCTGCGGCCAAGAACGGGCAAATGCTCGAATAAACTTGGCCGCAGCAGTATGTTGTTTCATTTATTTTACATTGTATTACATTTTTAATAATACTTTTATCAATCTTTCAGTGCTTTTTGTTTGTTTTGTAAGTTACACTATGATCTTTTTTCTTTTGTCTTTTTTTTTATCTTTGTCTTATATGTTTGTCTGTCCCGATTGAGACTTCGTTGAAGATTCCCCCCAGGACTCCTCTTCATTCTTGTTGGACTTTATATTTGGTCAGATTTTATATTTTAGAGGAGCCGGTTCTCCCCCTTTTTTTGAATTATTTGCACTGGTTTGTGTTAACCTTTTACCTAGGCAAACCTCACTTTAAATGTAAAGCATATTGTATATAATACTGTCACTTATTTTGTGTCATTTTTCACAGTCACCGCATCAGCGCTTATTACACTGCTCTTTTCCTTTAGCTGCTAATTGTATGTTGCACTTTACAGACACATTTTGCAGGCACAGGTCCCCCCATGGAACTTACAATCTTTGTTTTTTTTTGTGCCTGTGGTACAGGGAGATAGAGTGACTTGCCCAAGGTCACAAGGAGCCGACACCAGGAATTGAACCAGGCTCGCCTGCAACAATCTCAGTGTCAATCAGTCTTTTACTAATGAGCCACTCCTAAATATGAAGCTTAACATCATCTTAAAGAACATCTTTGATGTTACTCAGAGCTGCCATTATTGAAATAGTGAGTATCAAATGTTCATATGTTATTTATGTTAATGAAGATTATATAATTTCCCTGTGTAATATGTTTTCATAAATGTCGTAATATTTTGTTAGCCTTTTTTATGTATAATGTCACATTCTAAGTTGAATGTGCCTGCATGTTTAAAAAATTCAATCATAATGGTTGCTAATGAACATTTTGTAATGATAACATATATAATTCATATACAACACATTGTGCTGTAAATTACAGGGTAGCGAAAACTTTTTCAGCTGCGCAACCCTGCCTGCTCCCCCTTGCTCTCGCAACCCCATCACCTTGCTAGGCGGCGTCAAATGACAGTGCGGGGTCACATGACCCTATTAACATGGAGATGAACATGTGACTTCACACTGCATCGCACCTCTGCATCAGTTGATGTCGCGTTGCCATGGCAACACGTCCCTGCAGCTATTCAGAATCTCGGTAAGTTAGTTGCAGAAGCCTCACACGATATCCCTGGCATTTAATTTAAATGCCTGGGGGAATATCATGGGACCTCTGCAACCGCACGCGCCCCCCCAGACAAATCTCACGCACCCAATGGGGGTGTGCTCCCCAGTTTGCACTACACTGGATAGAATGTACTTGAGTATAAAAAAAATTAAGTATTAATTTTAAAATCAATCATGTTTAACATTAATATTGTTTTTTTTTAAACATTATCATCTACTTTATTCTGTCTAAACTCAACAACATTTATTATTACATATCATTTGTTAATTATATAGTTACACATTGTTGACATACATACAAAATTCATATAATATTGTATGTAATGTGTATATATCATGAAACTAGGTTAGCAACTTTTTTAACACACAACACTGTATTGTTAAATGCAAAAATATTTTCTTTGTATATGCAAATTTTTCTTCATCTTTGAAAAATCTATAATAAAAAGTGCTTAACTATGAGCAGGAATATACATACTCATTGCATGTCCAACATCTAACAATTAAAATCAGGGTTAATATAAAGAAAGTGTCTACTAAATATGATTTTCTAGATGTATGAATTATACATACACTATCATTAGTAATTACATTTTTTGTCCAACACTGTATGTATATAATGCAGGATATTAAAAATATTATTCAAAATATAATAAACATTTAACTGTATGATTAAGCTATACAGTGTATTAAACATTAATTAAATGTGTTTTTGAAGATGTTCTTTTTTCCTCGTCAAATCAATGTTCAAATTCATATCTGAAATAGAAATAACGTTATTACAAAAACAGTTAGATTCATAACATTTTGTGTTGCGTAACAAATTCTATTATGTCTGCACCATTGAATTGGTTAACACATAAGGTACCCATCTGGTCATAGTTATGCGTAATCTAATCAAACTGAGAATAGCAGTTATAAAGTGATTATCGAATTTATGTGACTATCAGCGTCTGTCACGGCGGTCATCCTAATGGGCGCGCACAATGTGAATTGCGCGTGCTTGTGAGATGAGTGTATTCATCCATATTCTCATAGTGTCGAGTCGGCATCGTAAAATCACCACTTGCACACATCACATTAGGCTGAAACATAGATATTATTACATTATCCAAAAAATACAAATGATTCTAGTCCAACACATCGATCTTCTATTTAAGTAATCATTTGTCACTATGCATGTAATATTTATGCATACATGGAATGTGATAATATATAAGTTTTAGACAATCATAAATTTAATTCAGCTTTACTGTTATAGTTGAAATGTTAACATCGTACACATTATCGTGTCTGTGTCGGTTAGTGCATGCATGTTTTATACTATGCAGATGACATGTTCATTTTTAATTAAGTAAGTAACAATAATGGTACAGTTATAGTACATGACATGTAGAGTACCTGAAAAAGTCAACATTGTCCATGCTGGTATCCATTGTTCCATGCAGGCATATTGTGAACGTACATAGTTGTGGTAATCATTTGATTGTGATGTATATAATTTTCGTTTCCAACATTGCTTGGTTGACCCTCATTGTATACTGCACAGTGCATGGGCTGAGCCATGTATGGAGTTTGGCTATTCTATTACCCTGCACACTGGTATGGTTGCTGGAAGATTTTAATGTTTACATAGTAGTTAGCACCGTCTTCAAAATAATACGATGTGGGGCACTGTGCTGCACTCTCATAGGAGACACTACTCTGTGAATGTTCCTGTGATAGCTGTTGAATAATGTATTTCTCATCTGATAGGTGCCCTTATCAGCACTATGCTGCCACAATTAATTTACTTCCCAAAAAACGTATCTCAGTCCAGGACGTTGTCTTGTTTGAAAAAAGCATTCATGAATAGTTACGTTTTGACGAATTGCATTTCTCCATCTATTGTGGTGAGTAGCTTTTTTGTAGTATTGGTATGTTCCAATAATATAATCATATATTTCACGTACAGTGGCTTTCTTATCATCTTGGAATTCAATTGCTTGAAAAATAAGATTTTTTTAGGTATGTTCTGGACATTCACGAAGGGTAGATAGACACGCCATGTCTAATACCATGAAGAAATAACTTCTAAATGAATCCGTGAAAGCATGTTGCATTATACTGTACAAGAAATGGTAACTTTTATCTATGTTAAATGTTCTTGAAGGTCACAATACAATGGTGAATTTGTACGTATAATTTTCTCCCACAAGCAGATGCATGAAGAAAGTGTATGCCAAAATGCATGAACCTAGAAGAAAATAATGTCTAACTGTTAAAGTCTGGAGTATCATAGGCAAAATTGAAAATATTGGCCTTTAAAAATATTGATGTTTACGTTTCGAATTGTACATGGCAATTTGTGCATGAAGCTATTTTTACTATTTTACAAGATGTCTATCTATCTATCTATCTATCTATCTATCTATCTATCTATCTATCTTTGTTGGAGGAGAGATACAGTATGTATCTCTCCTCCAACAAACCTCACATACATACTGTATCTCTCCCCCAACAAACCTCACATACATACTGTATCTCTCCCCCAAGAAACCTCACATACATACTGTATCTCTCCCCCAACAAATCTCACATACATACTGTATCTCTCCTCCAACCTCTGAATCAAACCAGTGGGAACTCTCTTATTCCCCAATGTTATTAAGAAGCATTACATGAAATACATCGCTATCCTCCAGGCAGGACACTCCTACATCTAAACATATTCCTAAATAATCAGTTTAATAGTAATATTTCTAAAGAATCATAGATATTAAATAGGCAATACTAGCAAAATACAGCTTTTTAATGTTTGCAAGAACAGAAACAAATCTCTATTTATTCTAAACACTAGTACATGTGGCATTATGTTTCCACCGTACTATAATGTACTCTATATGTGAATAAACCCTCCCGATAGATTACGTCATATTGCAACATGTGCTAAATAGAAATAAACTCGTTATTTGTATGTTTGTGACTGCATTATAATAATTATATATATATATATAATAATTAATATCACATTCTATCTATCTATCTATCTATCTATCTATCTATCTATCTATCTATCTATCTGTCTATCTATCTATCTATCTATCTATCTATCTATCTATCTATCTATCTATCTATCTATCGTATCTATCAGTCTATCTAATCTATCTTATCTATCTTATCTATCTCTCTATCTATCTATCTATCTATCTATCTATCTATCTATCTATCTATCTATCGTCTATCCGTCTGTCTCTTTCTCTCTCTCTCTCTCTCTCTCTCTCTCTCTCTCTCTCTCTCAATTCTCTCTTCAATATCTATCTATCAATATCTATCTATCAATATCTATATCTATCAATATCTATATCTATCAATATCTATATCTATCAATATCTATATCTATCAATATCTATATCTATCTAGAGATAGATAGATAGATAATAGATAGATAGATAGATAGATAGATAGTAGATAGATAGATGATAGATAATTAGATAGATCGAGTAGTAGTAGATGATAGATAGATAGATAATAGATAGATGGATATGATGATGATAGATAGATGATGAGATAGATGATAGATAGACATCTTGTAAAATAGTAAAAATAGCTTCATGCACAAATGGCCATGTACCAATTCGAAACGTAAACATCAATATTTTTAAAGGCCAATATTTTCAATTTTGCCTATGATACTCCAGACTTTAACAGTTAGACATTATTTTCTTCTAGGTTCATGCATTGGGCATACACTTTCTTCATGCATCTGCTTGTGGAGAAAATTATACTACAAATTCACCATTGTATTGTGACCTTCAAGAACATTTAACATAGATAAAGTTACCATTTCTTGTACAGTATAATGCAACATGCTTTCACGGATTCATTTAGAAGTTATTTTCTTCATGGTATTAGACATGGCGTGTCTATCTACCCTTCGTGAATGTCCAGAACATACCTAAAAATCTTATTTTTCAAGCAATTGAATTCCAAGATATAAGAAAGCCACTGTACGTGAATATATGATTATATTATTGGAACATACCAATACTACAAAAAGCTCCTCACCACAATAGATGGAGAAATTGCAATTCGTCAAAACGTAACTATTCATGAATGCTTTTTTTCAAACAAGACAACGTCCTGGACTAGATACGTTTTTTGGGAAGTAAAATTAATTGTGGCAGCATATTGCTGATAAGGGCACCTATCAGATGAAAATAACATTATTCAACAGCTATCACAGGAACTTCACAGAGTAGTGTCTCCTTGAGAGTGCAGCACAGTGCCCCACATCGTATTATTTTGAAGACGGTGCTAACTACTATGTAAACATTAAATCTTCCAGCAACCATACCAGTGGTGCAGTAAGAATAGCCAAACTCATACATGGCTCAGCCCATGCACTGTGCAGTATACAATGAGGGTCAACCAAGCAATGTTGGAAACGAAAATTATATACATCACAATCAAATGATTACCCACCTATGTACGTTCACAATATCCTGCATGGAACAATGGATACCAGCATGGACATGTTGACTTTTCAGGTACTCTACATGTCTGTACTATAACTGTACCATTATTGTTACTACTTAATTAAAAATGAACATGTCTCTGCATAGTATAACATGCATGCACTAACCGACACAGACACGAAATGTGTACGATGTTAACATTTCAACTATAACAGTAAAGCTGAATTAAATTTATGATTGTCTAAACTTATATATTATCACATTCCATGTATGCATAAATATTACATGCATAGTGACAAATGATTACTTAAATAGAGATCGATGTGTTGGACTAGAATCATTTGTATTTTTTGGATTTGTAATAATATCTATGTTTCAGCCTAATGTGATGTGTGCATGTGATTTTACGATGCCGACTCGACACTATGAGAATATGGATGAATACACTCATCTCACAGCACGCGCAATTCACATTGTGCGCGCCCATTAGGATGACCGCCGTGACAGACGCTGATAGTCACATAAATTCGAAATCACTTTATAACGCTATTCTCAGTTTGATTAGATTACGCATAACTATGACCAGATGGGTACCTTATGTGTTAACCAATTCAATGGTGCAACATAATAGAATTTGTTACGCAAACACAAATGTTATGAATCTAACTGTTTTTGTAATAACGTTATTTCTATTTCAGATATTATTGACATTGATTTGACGAGGAAAAAAAAACATTTCAAAAACACATTTAATTAGTTTAATACACTGTATAGCTTAATCATACGTTAAATGTTTATTATATTTGAATAATATTTTTAATATCCTGCATTATATACTCAAGTGTTGACAAAAAATGTAATTACTAATGATAGTGTATGTATAATTCAACATCTACGAAAATCATATTTAGTAGACACTTTTCTTTATATTACCCTGATTTTAATTGTTAGATGTTGGACATGCAATGAGTATGTATATTCCTGCTCATAGTTAAGCACTTTTTTATATAGTTTTTCAAAGATGAAGAAAAATTTGCATATACAAAGAAAATATTTTTGTGCATTTACACATACAGTGTTGGTGTGTTAAAAAAGTTGCTAACCTAGTTTCATGATATATACACATTACATACAATATTATATGAATTTTGTATGTATGTCAACAATGTGTAACTATATAATTAACAAATGATATGTAATAATAAATGTTGTTGAGTTTAGACAGAATAAGTAGATGATAATGTTTAAAAAAAAACAATATTAATGTTAACATATTGATTTTAAAATTAATACTAATTTTTTTATACTCAAGTACATTCTATCCGTGTAGTGCAAACTGGGGAGCACACCCCCATGGGTGCGTGATGATGATTGTCTGGGGGGGCGCGGTGCGGTTGCAGCAAGGTCCCATGATATTCCCCCAGGCATTTAAATTAAATGCCAGGGATTCGTTGTGAGGCTTCTGCAACTAACTTACCGAGATTCTATAGCTGCAGGACGTGTTGCCATGGCAACGCGACATCAACTGATGCAGAGGTGCGATGCAGTGTGAAGTCACATGTCATCTCCATGTTAATAGGGTCATGTGACCCCGCACTGTCATTTGACGCCGCCTAGCAAGGTGGATGGGGTTGCGAGAGCAAGGGGGAGCAGGCAGGGTTGCGCAGCTGAAAAAGTTTTCGCTACCCTGTATTTAACAGCACAATGTGTTGTATATGAATTATATGTTATCATTACAAAATGTTCATTAGCAACCATTATGATTGAATTTTTAAACATGCAGGCACATTCAACTTAGAATGTGACATTATACATAAAAAAGGCTAACAAAATATACGACTTTATGAAAAACATATTACACAGGGAAATTATATATCTTCATTAACATAAATACATATGAACATTTGATACTCACTATTTCAATAATGGCAGCTCTGAGTAACATCAAAGATGTTCTTTAAGATGATGTTAAGCTTCATATTTAGGAGTGGCTCATTAGTAAAAGACTGATTGACATGAGATTGTGCAGGCGAGCCTGGTTCAATTCCTGGTGTCGGCTCCTGTGACCTTGGGCAAGTCACTCTATCTCCCTGTACCACAGGCACAAAAAAAAACAAAGATTGTAAGTTCCATGGGGGGACCGTGCCTGCAAAATGGTCTGTAAAGTGCAACATACAATTAGCAGCTAAAGGAAAGAGCAGTGTAATAAGCGCTGATGCGGTGACTGTGAAAATGACACAAAATAAGGTACAGTATTATATACAATATGATTTACATTTAAAGTGAGGTTTGCCTAGGTAAAAGGTTAACACAAACCAGTGCAAATAATCAAAAAAAGGGGGAGAACCGGCTCCTCTAAAATTAAAATCTGACCAAATATAAAGTCCAACAAGAATGAAGAGGAGTCCTGGGGGGAATCTTCAACGAAGTCTCAATCGGGACAGACAAACATATAAGACAAAGATAAAAAAAAAGACAAAAAAAAAAAGATCATAGTGTAACTTACAAAAACAAACAAAAAGCACTGAAAGATTGATAAAAGTATATTAAAAATGTAATACAATGTAAAATAAATGAAACAACATACTGCGGCCAAGTTTATTCGAGCATTTGCCCTTCTTGGCCGCAGCAGTAGCCTGGCGCGCGCCCGTCACCTCGGGCGAGCGCGCCGAAGCAGCGGAAGAGCGCCCTCCATCGGGGCGGCTCTCCTACCGCTGCCGGGTCCGTCGGGTCGCCCGGAACCCCTGCCGCGTCCCGCGATCGCGGGACACCAGGGCTCCCTCGGGGAGCCCTGGACGCGCGTGCAGGGGGGGCGCTCCCGAAGATGCGTGACCGCGCGTCTATGAACGCGGCACGCCGAGGGGCGGCCACTAGCAAGCCGGGAAATCTCGCCGCTTGCGGATCTGGCCGCAGTGTTAATAAAATGTGTCGCCACGTACACATGTATGTGGGCTAGAGCACACTAATAAGCTGTAACAACCGGTAGGGTAAAATTGGAAACTACTTACAGCAATGCTGAAAAGTAAAAGCACGTAGAGCAACTTGTCTTTAATCGACCAAATCCCTCTGCAAAGGTGGAAACTGCAGTCTTCAGGGATCCACACTCTGGAACGCTCAGGAAATCCCTGCCCGAAGACTTACCAATCTAAGATAAAGGTATATGGGGTAATAGGAGGAGTAATAACCACACTATTGTACGGATATGATAATTCGTGCTTCTGAAACTGTGCTATATATTTCTGTGGGCCGTCGGTTTCCTGAAATGCCGCGCTCTGATGGAAGTGCTTGATTAGCGAGTTTCTTACAT
This sequence comes from Ascaphus truei, assembly GCA_036426205.1. Classification (NCBI taxonomy): domain Eukaryota; kingdom Metazoa; phylum Chordata; class Amphibia; order Anura; family Ascaphidae; genus Ascaphus; species Ascaphus truei. Next base: position 48,546 of record WSYH01000416.1, read on the forward strand.
TGTTGCGGCAGAGGTAACACATTTTTCTAGTATAGGCACCATAAAGATTTTTCGCCATAATAAGGGAATCGGAAGCTGAACACTGCCCCCTCTGTACTGGCAGATTATGTATGAAACGCAAACAATATACATGTACAAGATTATTCGCTCAATATGCTGTCAGGGACACAGAAACTCCAATTGGTCTACCGATTGCACAACAGGCCCAATTACTGTATACAAAGTCAGATTCCTCACACTCAATGTGTATGTGTAACACGAAGAGCAGTGTGTATGTGTAACAAACGCCACAAGAGCAGTGTGTTTCGCGGATTGTGATTACCACGAAGCATTGAGTGTAAGCAGTGTGTATGTGTAACAGCCAGAGCAGTGTGTATCTGTAACACGCAAGCAGTGTGTATCTGTAAACATCCAGAGCAGTGGTATTGTAACACACAGAGCATGTGGTATGCGTACCCCAGAGCGTGTTAATCTGTAACACGACGAGCGTTGTGTATGTGTAACATACAGCAGTGTGTATAGCTGTAACAACGCAGATCGGTGTATCTGTATACATAGCAGAGCAGTGTTTATCGCCTCAATACGCAGAGCATGTGCATCTGTACACAGAGCAGTGTTGCATCTGTAACACACGCGAGCAGTGTGCATCTGAACAACAGAAGCAATGTCCTATCTGTACAAGCAGAGCAGTGTGGTATTGTAACACCAGAGCAGTGTGTATGTGTAATCAGAGACGTGTGCATCGGTAACCACGCAGAGCAGTGTGGCATCTGTAACACAGAGCAGGGCATCTGTACACGCAGAGCGTGTGCTCATGATCTTGAACACGCAGAAGCATGTGCATCTAACACGCAGGGCAGTGCATGTGTAAACACGCAGGAGCAGTTGTATGGTGTAAAAACGCAGAGCAGCGTGTATACTGTAACACCAGAGCAATGTGTCATCGGTAACGACGCATAGCAAGTGTGCATCTGTAACACGCAGAGACAATGTGTATCTGTAACAACGAGAGAAGGTGCACTGTCAACACGCAGAGCAAGGTGTATCTGTAACGCGAGCATGCACTGAACGCAGAGGTGCGTATTGTAACACGGCATGTGCCTGACCAGCAGAGGTCATGTGACACGTAGAGCGAGTTAGATCAATGAAGACACCAGAGCAGTGTGCATCTGTAACCGCAGAGCAAGATTGTCAACAGGTGATCTGTAACACGAAGAGCATGTATCTGTAACACGCGAGCCGTGTGTGCATCTGTAAACACGCAGAGCAGTGTGCACGTACAGAGCGTGCATCTGTAAAGAAGGGTCCATGACACGCAGAGTCAGGTGCATCTTACAAGACAGGGCATCTGTACAGAGCAGTGTGTATCTGTAACACGCAGAGCAGGTGTCTTTCATGTTGAACACTAGAGCAGTGCGTATCTGTAACAGCCAGACATGTGTGCTGTGTAACATAGAGCATGGGTATGATGTAACACGCAGAGCAGTGGTATGTGTAACATGCAGAGCCAGTGTGATCTGTGACACTCAGAGCAGTATGTAGCTGTATGTAACCGCATGCATTGTATTTGTTTTTGGTGGTTAGCGTACACGCAGGCAGGATGTGTAGCACGCAAGAAGGTGTATGTGTAACCACACAGAGCAGGTGTGATCTTAACAGCAGATGCAGTGTGACGTGTAAACAACAGTGTTACGTAACAGCAGCAGGTGTGTATTGAACCAGAGCAGTGTAATTTGTCACGCGCCGTATGTACGGTAAACACAGAGCAGTGTTTCTCTGTGAACACGCAGACAGTTGATCTGTGTAACACGCCAGAGCAGTGGTATCTTAAACACGCAGAGCAGTGTTGATCAATGGTAACCGAGCAGCGGTGTATCTGTAACACGCAGAGCAGTGTTCTATGTGTACACATGAGCAGTGTTTATCTGTAAACACGCAAGCAGTGTGCTTTGTAACATCGAGCACATTGTGTATCTGTAACACGCAGAGCATGTGCATCATGTACACCGCGAGCAGTGTGTATCTGTACCAACGCAGAGCAGTGTGATGTGTACACGCTAGAGCAGTGTGTCTGTAACACGCAGAGCAGGTGTTATGTTACACAGTGTATCATGTAGCAGGGCATGTTATCTGTACCAGAGTTTATTGACATAGAGTGTGTAATCTGTAACGCAGAAGTGTCGTTAACCTCAGAGCATGTGTATTGTATAGAGAGGTTGTAGATCCAAAGATAGTACGCGGAGCCAGCTGAAGGATGGGGGTCCAACACCAGCATTGAATGAGGTTTAAAAATGCTTCTTTATGAGACATGTGCAGAGCAGTGGTATTCTGTGACACTCAGTAGCAGTATGTCTGATGTGTAATACGCATAGCAGTGTGTATGTCGGTAACACGCAGAGCAGTTATGTATTGTTGTAACACTTCAGAGCATTGTGTATCTGTAACCACGCATAGCAGAATGTGTATCTGTAACCGCAGATGGGGTGAATGTGTAAACAGCAGCAGCAGTGTATTGTACAACGCAGAAAGGTAGTGTGATGGTAACACGCAGCGCAGTGTGTAAACACGCAGGGTCAGTTGTGCATGTGTAACACACAAGGCAGCCTGTATTGTAAACCGCAGAGCAGCGTGTATCTGTAACACGCATGCAGTGTTGTATTGTAACCTACGCAGAGCATGGTGTACGTGTAACATGCAGAGCAAGTGTGGTATCTGTAACACGCAGAGCAGTGTGTTATGTGTAACACGCACGCAGTTGTTTTGATGTGTAAACACGCAGAGCAGTGTGTATGTGTAACACGCAGACGGTGTGTAGTGTTAACACGCGAGCAGTGGTATGGTAACACGCAGAGCACGGTGTAATGTGTACACGCAGAGCCGAGTGTACTGGTGTACACGCGAGCATGTGTATGTGTAACATGCGGCAGATGTGTATATTTAACACGCCAAGCAGTGTTATCTATAACACGCAGAGCAGGGTGTTATCTGTAAATTATGAATAATGGAATTGATTTAGTCAGTTTCACTAACAATCTCAATCATCCCTGCATTGAGAAACAAGAGGTTATCCATATAACGCTGGACGTGAATATCCGCTGTATAATCATTCTAATTATTCTGACTTTGAATAACTGTCCTCTTTTTCTCCCTCACCCCCAGAACAGCTCCTTGTTTTGCACAATGTAGGAATTCATTTTGAAACTAGCAAAAATACACATTGGCTTTTTTCTCTTCTTTTACGTGGAAGTAAAATACGCACACAGATAAAGCCCACATGGTTCACAAATGTCACCCATTAATAGGACGCCCTGTCAATCCACACGGAGCCGTATTAAAACTGACATACGTACAGCACTGTTCAGTGTAACGGGCCGATTGTCAACACGCCTGTAAACAGATTCGCTTTTTAAAGGCGTCGTAAATTAAATGATTCCGTGAAGTAAATCGGGCATCGTGTGGTTCGCCACAAATTCAGGAGATATTTCGCTCTGTGTCGGATAATGTTTTTCCGCGTGCCCGTGTTTGGGAAGCCTATTTTTTTTTCAACCGGAGATTCCGCAGCTCCGCACCAAGAAATCAGCAGCGAATCAGAAATAGGCGGTTGTTGTTGCTGGCAGGTCACTGGTCTCACTAATCCAGGAACGGACTCGGGGTTCAAACCATAAATGCAGCGAGACTGCCCCGTCAAATGCTGACCCGAAGAGCTAACAGTCTACTTTGACAAGTTCCTGGGTCTCAGGACGGCACGACTAACCCACTCAGAGGCCTAGATGGAATAACATCCAGGCGCCAAACTGCATTCTGCTGGCCAAACTCCCCAGTGACACAGTGCTCACGCTCTACTTACTTCAGGGGAATCAAAATGGCTGCCAAATCTTGCAGGCCAATATGAAGCTGAAACAAGATCTGTTGCGCTTTACCTATTGGACGTCAATTTAAATCCCCTGTACAAACCCAGAGTAGCCACCGTAACTTCTCACCAGCAAGTCATCCGGGGAACACGGGCGGGCGCCGGAGCTGAAATAGGGCGGCTCATACTTGGAGGAGCCCCAGTTTAAGCCCTATAAAATAAACGACTCCATACTTCCACTTACCAAGCCCTCGGTGGGAACGTGGCCCTGGGGCGTTATCATCCAGAATGACGTTATGCTCATTTTAACGGTTTCCATCATTGGTAACGCGTATCCCCAAAGCTGCTTTTAATTGCGGCGGGGAGCCTTGCTGGTCCTTTCTTCCATGTAGTAAACAGAGGAGGCCGAGGGAGTAAGGGGGGGGGGGGGGGAGTATGAGGTGTTTTATTGGCCCAAAAGTGGTTGGTGGTGTTACAGGCTTTCCCACCTCTCAGGGCCCTCTCGGGGTGGGCACAAGAGCCAGGTGTGAGAATTGTACACTTTACCAACTCCGAACGGTAAGCATCGCCGTTACGTAATGGTTACGTAATAAACGCAGACATATTAGCACCTGTGGGAGGCCGCCCTTACTCCGCTGCAAACCCTGAGGACCTTGCGTATTACCCAAGTTAGCCTACGCAGGGGGTGGAGGAAGTCTAGGTTCTTAAGTCGACACGCTGAGGTATGAGTGTAGGTGTTACACCTTTCATGACGTGTGTATGCCATGGCGATGAGTACCGCGAACATGGTAGAAGAAACCTGAAGAGCTAGGGGGTCTCGTACGCGGGGGGGTTGTACTGCTACTCCTCCCCCCCACCTCTGCATTTCCCTCTTAAACCAGAGCCCCCAACCCGTTTTTCTCCCGGTTTGTCCCCACCGGCTTATTAAGCCGAGGCCCCCCACCCCGCCGCTCTGCGGGCACGCCCCCCCCCCCCACTTTTGCCCCCCCCATGCGCATAAAGTATGAGTTACCAGAATGGAATCTACATATGAAATGATTTCAAGGTGACAGAAGTATCAAACGAAGACTCTTCACTACGGCAGAATCAGGCGCTGTGCGTAAAAAGAGGAATAGAAAAAATGTAACGGATATATATTATAGTATTCTCATCGTATACTATACTAACACCCCCGGAGGAACGCTACTTCCCGGCACCCGACGTGCAGTTATTCCTTCAGACACGGGAATATCTGCTCTCCCAGGTACCTGCTCCCTTGGTTCGTTTGGTAGGGACCGTACTTGCTATCATTTAGTCTCGAGGATACCGTTACCCTTAAGATACTTCAGCACTCATGTACATTAGCAGAAAGGAGGAGTCCACGACGCCCACCTGGAGGTCCACTCGCGGCCACAATTGGCCCGCCATTGAACGAGCCCTGGCGCGCCACGGGAATTTCTACAGCTGGGCGCGTTCCATAGATTGCAGTAATATCTCGACGTTGATCTTTCCATGCTGGCATTTCATGCATCTGTGGGTTTGATGGAATGAGCTAAAGGAGGCACCATTTAAGCTAAATGCTCTGCTCGTGTTGGACTGTGCTTGGGGTCCATCCACATCCCATTACAATCGGGCCAAGAACCCCCTGTGCTTGGATAAGTCTTGAAACCATACATTGCAAGTCCTTATTCATTTTAATTTCAGAGAACTGCCATGTGTGTCAAGGAGACACAACAGATTGCAATATATGAGAGATAGACACTTAGGAATATAGACAGCAGTACAGGACGACAGACGATTTAGCTGGATGGATGATAGATGAGATCGAGAGATCGAGAGAGAGAAGATAGAGAGAATAGATAGATAGATAGATAGATAGATAGATAGATAGATAGATAGATAAATAGAGAGAGAGAGAGAGAGATATAGATAGACAGACAGACAGACAGACAGACAGACAGACAGACAGACAGACAGACAGAACACTAACAATAAATATATTGAAACCGTGAAGAACAAAACAAGGGCCCCTTCTGGAGAATCTAAGACTATTCATTTGACCTCCTCTGCAGGCTGCAAAAGTTCTAACAGATATGCTTTTTTACAAGATCAACAGGTGGATATTATTTCTGATGAGCAAGCTGCAGAGGATTTAAATGAAGGAGTTAGATCAAAATCCAGGACAAATGGTCATTTGGCATTGGTGAAATTTTCACCTATTAAATCTACTTCTTCTTCTTTTTTAGAGAGGAGCTCTCATCACAACCCCAAAGAAAAGGGGAAACAATACCTACAGTATTATGGGACAAACAACAGAACCCATCATCCCAGGGCTTTCAGAGAAGAAAAAGAGATTCAGAGGGATCAGAGGAGGAAAACAGAGGCAAATACAGAAAGAGAAAAGACTAATGGTTTGCATGCCGGCAAAATATGGTACACACGCGGCCAGCTTAAAGCTAATGCGGCTGCCCCCGCAGTTTAAAAATAGCTGCGGGCAGCGCGCGGCTGTCTTCGGCTGTTTTCGGACGGTTTTCCCGCGCCCTGGGGCGCTTTCAATAATACGCGCCATTAGCGCTTATCTATTGAACAGACCCGCGGCTAGCCCACTATGCACCCGGCAAGCTTTAGAATAAAGCTTGCCGGGACAGTATATACAATTTACCTTCACACATTCTCACACCTTACCATATCTCACTACTAGCAAAAGGATTAGCCTTTTCACCAAATATGTTACCTAATCAATTTGATTTATTTGTAGATCTCAATAGATACATACGTAAACTCACCCTAATGAGACACTTCACTATGAAGGACAGAGGTAAATCGGGCACACTAGATTTAAATACACAGGAACAAGAATGCAATCTGGCATTCACTACATTTCTTGCTGAACCAAATGTTGCAGAGATAGGTATGTAGACACAGGTGTTTAGAATGGAGCGATGGTAGCAGGAACTCCCCAAAAAATAGAAAATGCAAAAGAATATTGAGCAGTATACTGGTAAAAATGTTAGATACAGAGAAGGTCTTGGCTCTATAGATTGCCTACTTACAACAGGTAAGTGGTATAATCAGCATTGAACAGGTCAGCAGATATGTAGTACACCGCAGTTGCAGGAACTCAAACAGCTGATGGTTCAGGGGAGATCTCACTCAAATAGGGGTACCAAGGAAAAACAAGGGGAGACCATAGTGTAGATTGAAGAATTCAAATTTATAAGTAAAAGACAGTGTAAGAAATGTACTCACAATAAGTACATATTAAATGTACACATAGCGTTTTCTTGAGGCAGTTGAGCGCTGGTAGATGGAACTTCTGCTGCTACACCTCCAGATGATCCTCGCCGGATCGCGGTGGATGGCGTGTGACGTCACAACTGGTACGGGGGTGACGTCTTCCGGTAGGGAACACATGAAATCTGGCAGCAGGGAAAAGCAGCAAACTCGGCACCTTCAGCTTCTCAGCAGTTGTGCAGGCTGCAGACGTCTCAAAGATAGCTCTACGCATTTCGCTGTGTTTACCACTGCTTCCTCCTTTATGACCAGTACCCAAATTCAATCCTTCTCTGATGATTTACTAGGACCACAGATTATTGGCCATATTAATATAACATCCAATTTGGAAGTTGAACCACTTTTGGAGTTGACAGTCCATTCAGAGATATCGGATCGACGAGAGATTCTTACTACTGCTGCGACACACTTTATTCGAGCAAATACCCAGTATGTACCTGGCAGATACCTGGAATGCGCCGCTCCTCACCTCAGACAAGCCCCGTTGCGTTTGCCTTCCCAGCCATGGTTCATGCCTGGCTGACGGGCGGCTGATCTGTTAAATGATAATGATTAGGATTTAATAGGCTGCAATGCTTCGCGTGTCTACCAGATAGCATAAATTCATGAATTGTAATGCAGTATATATATATATATATATATATATATATACTGTGCAGTATTGCAGCCAGCGGGAATAAAATGCTTCAATCCCTGCCTGGAAAATAACGCAATGCACTCGGGCAGAAAACAGTCACAAACCTCAATACACCCGAGTATACCCGAATTCGTGGGACTAGCCGAGCTCAAATAAAGTGTGTCGCCAGTGTACACATTCTGTCTGTGATTCTGATCTGACCCTGGATTTTAGACATTCACCCTTTCTTCTGAAATCCACCTTCTTCCCCTATCACTCTAAAGGTAACTTAATTGAAACATTCTACACTATAGTATTAAAAGATCTTGAGCAACTGTATCAGACACACACTAATCTGACCCATAGCTGCTGCCAGAATCACTCTACTCTTTCCTAGATCTGTCTCAGCATCTCCCCTCCTGAAATCCCTCTCCTGGTTTCCGATCAAATCCTGCATCTCACACTTCATTCTTCTCCTCACTTTTAAAGCTTTACACTCTTCTGCCCCTCCTTACATCTCAGCCCTAATTTCTCGATATGCACCATCCAGACCCTTGCGTTCTTCTCAAGGATGTCTTCTTTCTACCCCTTTGTATCTAAAGCCCTCTCCCGCCTTAAACCATTTTCACTGACTGCCCCACACCTCTGCAATGCCCTTCCCCTCAGTACCCGACTAGCACCCTCTCTATCCACCTTTAAGACCCAACTTAAGACACACTTACTTAAAGAAGCATATGAATAGCACTGTGGATATTCTGAACACATGATACATAAAGCTTGGCCCCCTGCAGATGCACTTACCAAAACTCCCTCCTACTGTCTCTGTACGTTCTCTCTACCTACCAACTGGACTGTAAGCTCCTCGGGGCAGGCACTCCTCTTCCTTAATGTTACTTTTATGTCTAAAGCACTTATTTCCATGATCTGTTATTTATATTATCTGTTATTTATTTGATTACCACGTGTATTACTGCTGTGAAGCGCTATGTACATTAATGGCACTATATAAATAAAGACATACAATACAATAGGAATCTTAATAGAGAAGAAGTACTAGCACTCAAAAATATTAGAGACAATGACGATCTTATTGTAAGGCAAGCTGACAAGGGAGGAGCAATTGTCCTGCAGGATCGACATGATTACATCAGCGAGGCGGATCATCTCCTGCATCCTGTATTCTGGATAAAGATCCAGTTATGGACTTTCAGTTGGAATTTCACGAATTTATTCAAGATGCACTAAAAATTGGGATTATCAGTAAAGCCGAAAGCACATTTCTGTTTGTTAAGCACCCTAGAACACCAGTTTTTTATCATTTACCCAAACTTCACAAGAACACTTCTCACCCCCCAGGTAGACTTATTATATCGGGGGTGGGGTCAATGACATCCAAAGTGTCCCAATATGTTGACTATTTTCTACAACCCTATGTATCAGATCAATACATTATTAGGACAATATTTTTGGGGCATTTCTTGCTTTGTATAGATGTTGAATTTTTCGATTTCAGTTTATTTTGTGTATGTAATTGTTTGGTATTTTGCTGCTTTATTTAAATAAAATGTTGGCGGTTGATTTTTGTTTTGAATTAATGTTGTGTTGTGTTGGCTAATGCTTTGATTGTGTTTCAGATTTTTTTAAATAATTAATTTCTTTGTAGGTTAATGTTTCAATTAATTAATTGCTGCTGTATTAATGATTGGGTTGTTACTGATACAATTAATTCATTGCTGTTGTATTAATTAATTGTTTTGATTGGTTACTGGTTTAATGAATTCATTGTTGATCGGGTTTTTGCTTGTATTAATTAATTGTTTTGATTGGTTACTGGTTTAATGAATTCATTGTTGATCTGGTTTTTGCTTGTATTAATTGCATTAGCTGGCTATTGTTTTTATGTAGCGAATTGTGTTTTTTGGAGTTTTGTAATGTTTTATTATTGTGTGTTTGGAGCATTAACGTTTTTTGATTAGGATGCCCATTGAGTGCTATAGTGGCTTGTCATGCCCATATTATTATATGTGTATGATGTACCACTATACTAATCAATGGGTACAGGGTGGGTATAGTGGGTCTGGGGTTGGTGCTTAGGCCTCCCGTGTGGACAGCAGGACAGGGTGGGTTAACCCCTTAATGAATATAGCGGTTATTAACCGCTAAGGTGATTGAGGGGTTAGGGGCCATTAGATTGTATATATTATGTATGTATGCTTTCTGTCAATGGAGGACAGGGACCTGCAATATCATGATGAGAACATCCATCATATTGCTGTGGTAAGTAGAACTGTATTTATTCACTTTATTTATGCTGGTTAATTTTGTGTTTAATAATGGGCAAATAATAATATAATTTAATAGTTAAGATAATTTAATAGTTACGATAATAGTTATTTTGCCCATTACTGTACGTGTTTGGTGGGGGGAAGGGATTGATTGAAATGTAGGCCATGTTTATTTGTTAACATACAGGGTTGGATCCTTAGGTCTGCGGGGACTTCTGGAGACCACCTAAGGACCCACAGATGCCCACGGGTCCCACCTGCAGACCCACGGCGATACCTGCGGGGACAAACTGGGGGCCCCACAGCTGTGGGGGCCCCGAGAACCTGCAGGGACCAACCGAGGGTCCCCAGACCTCCGTGGGAACCACCCGATGGCCTCAGACACCTGTAGGGCTGACCTGGGGACCACCAGACACCCGCGGCTTACCCATGGATTCCCCACTTGGGGCCCACGGTGACATGCGAGGACCACCTGGAGGCTCATGGCTCCAGGCGGGAACCACCTGTAGACCCCCAGATCCTGTGGGCACCCCCCTCTAGTGCACTGTGGTGCCTGCGGACACACGTCGGGACCACCGGGGACTACCGTAGGTCTGGGGTATGAATTCTGTATGTCAAAAAATAAATAATGGTTTTTCATGTGGGGGGGGGGGGCACAGAGGGGGGTTTATTGATGTTTATTAAATCTTGCAATTTTATTGTGGCCTAGGAAGTGGGTTTTGGGGCTGTAGTGTGTGTGTGTGTTGTTTTTATTGTGTGTAGCGGGGGTGGGTGAAGGGGGTATTAGCCCCAAGGATGGGTGTTTAGACCGTGCGGGTGGGTAGCGGAAGGGTTAACCCCTTCATTACCTTAGCGGTATTAACCACTAAGGTAATTAAAGGGTTAAGTCCACTCGCAACCCCCTCCACCCCGCAAGGCCTAAACACCAACCAAGGGCCAAATACCCCCTTCACCCACCCCGCTAGCCACAATAAGCCTGGTATGGATGGTTAACCCCTTCATTTCCTTAGCGGTTAGCCTCTAAGTTAATGAAGCGGCTGTAAATGCCTTTTTCCTGAATCAGATGCATGCCTGGGTGCTCCGGTGCTGGTATTAATGTGTATCAGCTCCGGAGACCCAGATCAATCCCATGCAGGAAAAAGGCCAACATTTTTCTAAGTCCCGACTTATTGCCGCTCATCGACGCATCTCCCCACCAATCTGCCCAAATTTTGTGGCGTATTGAATTGGGGATAAGATCGCCATTTTAGGGTGGCGATAGGTGAATCACACATACGAGAATCGCGCGTGTTTATGATCATTCTCAAAATTGTCGACGATTAGATTTTGGTCATAAGATTTTTTCGGTGATACAGGCCGTTATCGCCCACTTATCGAGGCTTACTGAATATGAGTAGCCATTTTGGCTGATAATTGGTCGGTAAGTGCCTTATCGACGTTTACAGAATGAGGCCCAAAGTGTCTTTGGAGTTAATGTTGGAGTTATCGTCTGTGGATGTTTTCTATATCTATACCAAGCACTGCCATCTAGAACACTTATTCGCTCACCTGCTGTCTCTTTAAATCTCCCATCATAATACTTAGATTGTAAGCTCTTTGGGGCATGGATTTCCTTTCCTATTGTCTGATTTTGCTGCACTTATTGTATTATTATATTTCCCCATACTGTATTCTTTGTGAAGCACTTTTGGTGCTAAATAAATAAAGACATACAATAGAATAAATAATACAGTAAAGGTAATTCATAATGCTTAGGATATATATCATGCTATCCTAATTACAGATCAAATCATATCTGAGGTTTTAGAGCCGATAAGAAAATGGTCAAACTAGATGGGCCAAGTGTTTCTTGCAGTATATGCCATCGAATGTTTTTATATAAAAACCTCAAGAAGTGTATTATGCTTTTGAGTTAGTCTAGACCTTCATTCTATTTATCTCAGTGATTTAGAATTTAAGATTGATAATGCAATTATTGCTATGTTAGAGTTTTTTTATTCATATTGCCCAACATGTAGATATTGGGGGGTAAGGGGGGGACGTAATGTATCAAAAGAGGTTATATACTAAAGCCTCCTGACTGCAAACCTGTGCAATAGAATCGCACTACCGTTATTAAAGGAAACAACCCTTTTGCTTTAAAATTACTGTTTTGTTTATTTGGGCACAGATTTCTCAGCTTTGAGTCTTTAGTAAATATACCCCAAAACTATCTATTAAGTTTCTTAAAAGCTTGTTACTGTAGGATGTTCAAACATGCTGTAAAAAGATGCTTCATTGATTCTAGGATGTAGTGATATGACAATGGGGTAGACGTGCAATCATCCTTAATTACTTTAAATCAATATTTTTGACAAATATAAAACTATTGTTTGAATGAAAAAGGAAAAGAAACATAAAATAAAGGGAATATTTGACTCAAGCTAATAGAACAGTACCTTTAAAAAAAAAATATGCATCAAACTATTTCTCATTTAAAATATTTCACAACTATGTATGTGGGTATTTTGTAAGAACATTTTTTTTTAACTTCAAGAATTATGTTTAAGGTATTCTGAGCGAGTCAGCCCCAAGGATCACCTTGTCAGTGCTCTGTCAGGATAAACTGACTTTAAAAGGTGAATTGAAATTGTTGCCTTAATTTATGATATCACAGAACAGCAGCCACCTGCCTAAGAAAAACTACTGTCTGAGTTTTATTAGTCCCTTGGCATGTTTGCCAGACGTCTTTTTGTACTTCACATGCCAATTCGTTGTGTGATCAAAATTGTTTCCACTATTAATCATTTAAAATAATATAATTCACAGAAAATTAACACTGTGCTGGGAAATAAAAATAATCCATATGTAGGCTGAGAAACTAAGAAACTAATTAAGATACAATCATATTAATGATACTGCAAATAACACCAACTGCAAACCTACAATTTGTAGTGGATATTGTAAGCAGTTTTTTAACTCTATGATTACATGTATTTACAATTGTTATCAATAGTTTAAAAAGTTTTGATACAAATCATAAGATGAAAATGTACTTTTCTGTTTCAGAAATATAACATACCAATAAAGCTATAGTTTTGACGAGTTGTTGATAGAGATGGGAGAAGTTTGGGTTCCATTTTGGGCCCAGATTCGCAAAACATCGTTGTTAAGGATCATAATGTCACGTTACCTAAAACAGGAATGGACTTTATGTTCCCTTAATTTGATTTCCTCAAAGCTACAGTAATTGTATCTAACTACATCTCATTGGCATATCCTTAACATGATGTTATTGTAGCGTAACGTTATGGGACATTGTGCCAGCATTGGCGTTTCTCTTATCCAGTCACCTAAATAAGGCTGAAGTGAAGAGAAAGACAAGAGAGGGAAATAATACTGGAAATAATGCAATATTATGTAAAGTATGTCTTACTTTAGCATGACACCCATCCAGACATTGTAAAAGCCCTAATTCATGGTCTGGGTGTAAGTAACCCAAGTCTTGGAACAACCTAACAAACGTAACATTAAATCCCCACTTAACCTTAACATAAATTTGTGGATATGCGACTTTGTGATAATGTCACATTTGTATATCAATTACATGTTGTTACCTCTAATAGCCATTATAGTTAACATAATGCATATTACTGGAGAAGCATTATGTTATCATTGTTTATAGATACATTCTTAGTGTTAAAGTCATGTTAATTTAGTTTAACATCTTGATAAGTGACCGAACAGCTTTGTGGATCTGGGTCTTGGTGAATTTTGAAAATTTGCAGCAGGTGAGATATAAAACTTTGTCAAGAATTGCAAACTGTAAATATTTTACAAAGGATCTTATTCAATATGGTCAGAAGAAGATTATTTACTTTGCTATTGGCAGTATTTGTGAAATTGACCCTAATGGATCATGTTGCATATTGCACCTGAGGACACCAACTTAACTTAACCATCTTAACACCAACTCCTGTAAAAATTTCTGGAATAATTGGCCAATGTCTCATTGAAAAATTGGAATCACATATTTTTGACACTGCAAATTAAAAAAATACCTTTGCTCACGTTTTGCTAATTTGTGAGTTTCAGAAACTTTTTAAAGGCAATAGTGACAGATTTGCAAAGTTTAATTTATTTTAACATTTCTTTTTTTTCATGTATAAATTTCTTTAAAGTTTATCCGAGTTACAGTGGAAAATAATATATACTGTATATAATTTGTTTATATATTTTATGAAAGGGTAAAAAGAATTCCTATTTAATAGTGATACAGCTGCTGGTACATTTAATTGTTTTTACTGTACAGTATAATAAACATACATTTAAAGCAAAATTATTGATAAATAGTGCCACATCTTATCTTACCTTGTGATAAGTTCTATAAATCAGTACTCAATAGTTTTTCTAATTGTTTCGCCTTTTAAAACCGTGTTCCACAGTTATAGAATATTTTACTTGATCCTCTGCTTAGGCGTAGAGATGTAATTTATTGGAGTGTGGATTTGGATCCGCAGCGGATTGGCCGGCTCTTTTGGTGTGCAGATTTCCATGGATCAATATCAAAAGGGCAATTTATGTTTTTGCCAATACAATCCACAAATTCCGCAATCCGATCACGGGTTTTTAGAATCCAATCTGTGGAATCAGCAATCCATTGGAGGATTTGTAATAATCTCCGCACGGATTGCTGAATCCACAGATTTATTCTATAAATCTGTCAATGGATTGTGTCCAATCGTGGTTTCTGATGAATCAGCGTGGATTAAAATCCGAATCAATCTCTTTGACAAATAATTTTCTTGTCAGATCATGAGTGGAGTTCCTCAAGGATCGGTACTTGAACCCCTGCTTTTTAACTTACAAATACAAAAACTTGTCCAGCTCTCACTGTCTATAGAAATCAGGGTACAAGAACGGGATAATACCAAAAAAATATAATTTAATATATCACACAAAAGAACCTAAAACAGAACCGCATACCCAATCAAGTGAGAAGTAGCAATACATCAAAAATGCATAATATAATAGGAAAATTAGATGAGGAAGGGGGGTTGGTAGGGAAAAAAAGGGGGGGGAACAAAAGAGGGGGAAAAGACAACACACATGTGGGTACACTAAGGGGAAACAACAGGGGGGCAACGTTTCGGGGAACACCCCTCTGGCAGGCCCGTTCCCCCTCGCTCCAGCGGAACAGAGGGGTACTTCCCTGTCCCCAAGACTCACAGAGACAATGTCAGGCCCCAAAAGAAAATGAACAGCCCCCACACAAACAACAAAATCAGTATGCTTTGCTAAATGGCAAAATAGAAAATTCCCAGAGGGAGCAGGAGAGATACAGTATATAAATGCAAAAAACAAACCACAGACAATCTATATAAGATATTAGAAGTCCTGTTCCTCTCAAGTGTCCAGGGTGTCTGTGAAGCACTGCACAAACCGGAGGAGTTTTGAAAGCAGAGTAACGTCATCCATGAGCACTACGAGTGCTACAGAGAGGTATGTGAAACAGCTGCAAGCACTGATCAAGTCCCGTGACAATACACTCCTCTGCAGTAAAAATCAGCTGCCGACAACAGATGTGTGATGCGGGCGCACAGGCAGAGTACAATACTGGCTCTCTGCAACGGACCCTCTGCGCATGCTCATAGGACATAATGAGTTCTGTAATGTGGACATATCGTCTTGTTGCTTGCAGAGGCTCAATTTGAAGGGGAAAAGTTCTCCAAAGGACTCAGCCATATATGGGCATTCATGCACCAGAGGATAGCCATCTACACAGGAGGCAGTTGTAAAATTTGCAGACCACAGGCGTCCAGAACAAGGAGTCCCATGTTAACTCCCCAGTGAGAACGATAATTACCTAAAGGTAGTAAAAAAGAAAATAAGCAGAACAAAATAAGTGTAAAGAGTGTGTATACACATGTAGCTAGGTCTCCCTTTGTGTCCGTACCCCCCTCACCTCGGGCGCGATTGCGGGTACTGCCGAGTCTCAGGGCAGTCAGGCTCCGGCTCGGGGGTTGCCGGGGACGTGTGCGGCCGGTTGCTAAGGCCGCAATCGCGTCACTGGGATCCCTGCGCTCCCAGAGCCGGACGGTGAGGGCGCCGCCATTGCCCGCATACGCGCGCATGCGCAAGGAAGCCTAGCCTACAAGGGAGAAGTAGCGCGAAGGTTGCGAGCCCCAGAGAGAGATTGCGAAAGCGCAGGAGAGGGAGGAAAAAGCCCGCGAAGCCCTAGCCTACCAGGGAAGGCTCTAGGCAGGGACTACGAGTCCCATGAGCCTCTGCGCGCCCCACGTGATGCCAGGGAGCCAATAGGGCACAGTGACTCCCTGCAAGAGCAAATATATACTTTTCGCGGGTTGTCTGCACGTAGGAGTTGGTGACCGGAGCAGCTAGGGGAAGGAGGTAGGGTGCAGGCATCAGTGACTCCCTGCACTAGGCCAGCAATTCCCCTAGGCCCCAGATAGTCCTGAGTCACCCTAGTGGAGTGTTGTAGGGACAGGCCCTAGGTTAGGGACCCTACCCCATTAGCTATTTGTTATAGAGTGCAAAGAACATTGCGTGTTTTGCTGGGAGAGAGCTGGACTATCATCAGAGCGAGGTCGCCTCTGATGGATCATCCTGCGGTGGATCTCGGATATCATGCGGGAGTTCGCCTTGATCCTTTGTGAAGTCCGTTGCGGGTCAGAGCACTGGAGTGCTCGGCAGGTAACCTATAACCTCAAGTGCACCAACAAGGCCTATCACCAGACATAGCGCAGTCACACACACACACTTGTATATGACTTGGGAGTGTGAGACATTGGGTTGGGTTACTGGACACGGGGTGGGATCATTCTGTGGAAGTGTTAGTGTCCGCCGTGGCGCATAAAGTGTTAGCGTCCGCCGTGGCGCATAACGTGTTAGCGTCCGCCGTGGCGCCTAAAGTGTTAACATCTGCTGTGGCGCATAGAGTGTTGGCGTCCGCCGTGGCGCAAGATAGCGTTAGCATTGTGTGAGACGCAGTGGTTAGTGTCTCCTCTAGAGAGGGACACCTGTTATATTCAGTGTGATGATATATGTGTTTCTTATGCTCCAAAGTAAAAGGTATTTGGTTATCTCACATACGTGTATATGGTTATTGTATGATGTCCTGCGACGAACAATTCCTGCTCTGCTAGGAACCATCACAGGTGGAGGCGCTGCACCGAGTAAGTGGTTACTCATAGTATCATAATTGCCCCAGGTTTCCCTTGGCGGAAGCTCAGCCCTCCTGTGAGCCAACAGGTAAAGCACCACACGCAGGTAACACTGTATGTTCTCCGCACCCACACTATAATCTGCGATTGGGTGGGGGAATAACCGTTACATTTTGGAGGCGCTGCTGAGATCTCAGACCTGTGGTGCTTGTCCATTTTTTATATTCTCTCCTAAAATGTCACCACCATTACCATACCTGTCGCGCTCAGAAGGGTATGAATGGGCCATGGAGCTGGTAGTGCCGCCGCCCCACACGCTTGCGGTGTGCCGCGTCCCGTTAGATACTCCGTCATGGGCTATACGAGTGGCCTTGCGGCAAAACCCTAATCTCCAGGGTGCTGCCACCATAGCCGTGTTAGATCAACGTTTGGAGGACAAGGAGTATTGCTCCGTATTAGTGAGTATCGGACAAGATATAAATGAAGGCCAGAGTCCGTCCAGCTTGTGGCTCAAGGACTCGGCCGGTATAGGCTGTATGGTGGTGTACCCGGAACGGCCCATAAAACCCGAACCCCTCAGCCCTCGCACGAACTTGGAAGAGATTGCTATGCCTACATCGCCTTCCCCCCCTGAGAGTTATTGCGAGTCTAATCTGGGTGCACCCGCCGATGGCAGTACACCGCTAGGTATTGGCCAGCCATCTTCTACCTTGGGAGAGGAATTCCATATGCTAGTTCAGACTATCGCCGAGCTGGGAGCAACCAGAGCCGAGGCATCGATCCAACAGCAGTATCACAAACTAAAAATCTTTTCAGGAATTAAGCCGACCCCAGCGGGCGAAGAAGCGTTTGACGTGTGGAAGGAATACACTTCCCAGGTTGTAGAAGAGTGGCCGTGCCCTGAGTCGGCAAAATGACAACGCATAATGGAGTGCCTGCGACCACCCGCTTCCACCACGATACGCTGGCTAAAGATCAACATGCAGATGTCACTGCCCAGCAAATGTTAGAGACTCTTGAGCGGGCTTATGGGCAAACTGAGGACGAAAGACAATTGATGACACGGTACTTCACTCTTCGCCAGAAACTTTGAGAGAAGCTATCTGATTACCTTCAGCGAATTAGAGCGGTCATATGGGAGATGCGAAAAAGAGACCAGATTAAGGCCACCGAGGTGAATGCGTATTGCTGGAACCAAATTCTGAGAGGAGCACTACCCGACCATTCTATTGTCATCATGATTAAGTGTTCCCGGATGCAAAGTGACCCCCCTTCCTGGGAGGAGCTAATGGATGAGATAAAGAAACATGAAGCCTACGCCCGGTTGCATACTCCCACTAAGGTTAAGGAGCCTTCCACCAGTGACCCTGCTAAGACCGCTGGGGCCAAGGCCAAGAACACCCCGACCCAGGACGAGGAGGTCGCAACTAAGGGCTCGGCCTCCAAAGCTAGACCCGCCCGTAAATCATCTCCGTACAGGGGCCGCTCTGAACAAAGAGACCTCCTTTGCTATACCTGCGGTAAGAAGGGCCATTTCTTCCGTGATTGCCCAGAAAGGGAGGACCTCACCGAGGACAAAACTCCCGGCCGAAGAAACCTGGCCCGGTCGATGGTATGCCGAGTACAAACCGCCGGGTCTGATGTGGAGACCCCTCCGGGGACCACCGATGCCCCTGCGGAGGCCGACGCCGGGGATGACGCCTCCAACCGGGAAGCTTACAGCCAAGTAGTTCCCGCAGCTATCATGCGGGTGTTAATAGAAAGGATATATGCGTCGGCTCTACTGGACACGGGGTCACAAGTGACCATCAAATACCGCCCGTTCTATGACCAGCACCTCAGACACTGCCCCCTGGGAGCGGCCGATCATGTGAAAGTACGGGGGTTAAGTAATGAAGACTATCCCATCAATGGGATTGTAAGTGTTCAAATGGAAATACCCCAACTGAACACCGGCAAGACACACTCCATGCTTGTAGCGACGCTGGTATGTCCGGAGCCCCAGGATCAGTACAAGTATCCGATCATCCTGGGTACCAACACCGACATAGTGCAAGCGGTGGTCCGAGCGTATCTGAAAGAGACTAACGAATTGCCGCTATCCACCTCCCTCCTAGATTCGATCCTACGAGAGGAGTGCAAACGGGTATATGCCCTGGAGCGTCACGGGGATCTCTACAACCGTCAACGTGGACTGACGACCATATTACCAGGGGGAGTGCAAAGAATGGCCGTCTGGTGTCGTTATCCCGAGCGAGATGAGAGCGATCAACTGTTCTCTCTGGAGAGTACACCGGAAGAAGAAGAAGTTCGGAGAGGGTATAGGGTACTACCCGAAGTGAGGGAGTGGGCGACTAAGATCCCTCTACGAATCCATGTGTATGTACAGAATCTCTCCCCCTTCCCGATGGAATTTGATGCCGACCAGAAGTTAGGTTGCATATATCCGGTCAGCCCTGTAGAAACCACGCCTCAGGTGAAGGCGGCGGCCGTGGATGAGCGGTTAGTCGAGCTGGACTTCAACTTCGGTGAGTCGACGCTGTCCACCCAGTGAACACCCAACGACGACAGGTGATCTCCACGAGTGAGATGGATGTGGGGTGCAGTCGCAGCGCCCAACATACCATTCGACTGAGTGATGCCACCCCGTTCCGAGAACGCTCTCGTCGCATCGCCCCGTGGGATGTGGACGATGTGAGGAACGTCATTCACGATATGGAAAATGCCGGGATTTTTACGGAGTCTCGGGGCCCCTACGCGTCGCCCATAGTGGTGGTGCGTAAAAAGAACGGATCCGTATGACTGTCTGTCGACTATCGAACTCTGAACAATCGTACGATACCGGATCAGTACAACCTTCCGCGCATTGAAGAGATACTGAATGCGCTGAATGGAAGTCAATGGTTCAGCGTGCTCGACCTCCGATCCGGGTACTATCAGGTACCTATGAATGCGGAAGATCAGGAGAAAACAGCTTTCGTCTGCCCATTGGGATTCTACCAATTTACACATATGCCCCAACGTATATGTGGGGCGCCTGCTACCTTCCAACGGCTGATGGAGAAGACTATCGGGGACATGAGCCTGCGGGAGTGTCTTGAATACCTGGATGACATCATCATCTTCGGAAGAACTCTAGAAGAGCACGAAGAGCGGTTACTTAAAGTGATAGACCGTCTGGGGAATGAAGGGTTGAAATTGTCCCTAGACAAGTGCCGGTTTTGCCATACCTCAGTGACCTACGTGGGACACATCGTGTCCGCCCAAGGGATCGCCACCGACCCCGCCAAGGTAGAAGCAGTAGTGAACTGGCCTCGTCCCGAGAATGTCACGGAGCTGCGATCCTTCCTGGGATTCTGTGGGTATTACCGTCGCTTTGTGGAAGGGTACTCTAGTAGAGCTAAACCCCTGTACAATCTATTGAAGATATACCCCTCAGAGACCGGAAGGAAGGCTGTATCGGCACGCCAACCGTTTGGTGATAAATGGACGTCTGAGTGTGAGCAGGCCTTCCTGAAATTGAAGAAGTGTCTGACCGAAGCGCCGGTGCTTGCGTATGCTGATCCCGAACAGCCATACGTTCTGCATGTGGATGCCAGTCTCAATGGACTGGGTGCTGTCCTGCACCAGAAGCACCCCGAGGGTCTTCGGCCTGTAGCCTACATCAGCCGCAGCTTGACGCCCAGTGAACAGAGATACCCCGTCCACAAGTTGGAGTTCCTGGCTCTCAAGTGGGCTATCACCGAGAAGCTTCACGATTACCTGTACGGTGTTACCTTCGAGGTAAGGACGGATAACAATCCCCTCACATACGTCAATACCTCGGCCAAATTGGACGCCGCCGGACACCGCTGGCTGGCCGCCCTAAGCAACTACAGGTTCTCCATGAAGTATAAGCCGGGACCTTTGAATATAGGGGCTGACGCTCTATCCAGACGACCCGGGTTAAGTGCTATTCCAGATGATGAGGAATGGGAGGAACTCCCAGGACCCGAAGTGTGAGCTATGTGTAGCATGGCCGCCATCGTCATCGATCAAGTGGCCTTTTCAGAATTAAGAGTGGCTGATTCATTGGGATGCCGGTCGCATGCTGTCCCAGCCGCCTACTGCGACCCAAAAGGGATGAACATCACGCATGACAAGGTGTTACGGTGGAAGGATCTGGTAGACTACCAAATACGAGACCCTGTCGTTAGTATCATCAGGCGAGCTGTTGAAAAGAAGAACCCAGCCCTTCTGAAACGCGCGCCCAATGACTTGGTGGCCTTGCTCATGCGGGAATGGGACAAATTCGAAATAGACAATTGCTTACTCTATCGGGTGGTGCAATACCACAACCACCCGGATAGGCGACAACTAGTCCTCCCTAAGAACTTACAATACCTGGTGTTGAAGTCCCTACATGATGATCATGGACATCTTGGTATAGACAAGACCTTTGGGTTGGTCAGAAATCGCTTTTTCTGGCCCAAGATGCGAGAGGCCGTTGAGCGTCACTGTCGCCGCTGTTCTAGGTGTATACAGCGCAAGACCCTGTCTACCCGAGCAGCCCCCATGGGCCATCTAAAAAGTTCTGGCCCCATGGATCTTGTGTGTATGCACTTTCTGTGCATTGAGCCTGATAGCCGGGGAATATGCAACGTGCTGGTCATCACGGACCACTACACCCAATATGCCCAGGCCTTCCCCACGAAAGATCAGAAAGCCATCACAGTTGCAAAAATATTATGGGAGAAGTACTTCGTGCACTATGGTCTCCCCAACTGCCTTCACTCCGACCAAGGGCGGGACTTTGAAAGCACCTTGATCAGAGAACTACTCAAACTGCTGAACATCACCCCGCGAACGACCCCGTATCTCCCCGAAGGAGATGCACTGGCCGAGCGTTTTAATCGAACCTTTCTGGACATGCTCGGAACACTACAGAGTGCTCAGAAAACTGAATGGAGTCGACACGTGGAGGCCCTGGTGCATGCGTACAATTGCACCAGGCACGAGTCAACGGGATTCTCCCCATACTTCCTCATGTTTGGGCGAGAGGTGAGACTGCCAGTGGACGTACGTCTTAGAGTTTTGATGGATGGGATACATAATGCTACCCATTTTAAATACGTGCAAAGACTTAAAGACAGTTTACAGCAGGCCTATCAACAAGCTGAGAAGGCTACAGCTAAGTTGAACGCTGGCAATAAAAGACGATACGATCATAAGGTCAAATATCGGGAACTTCGTCCTGGGGACGCTGTGTTGCTTAGAAATCTGGAAGTCCCGGGAAAACACAAGTTAGCTGACCGATGGAGGGATGGGGTGTATGAAATAGAGTCTCAGATGCCTGGCCTCCCGGTCTATCGCATCAAAGACACTGAAGGCCGGGTAAAGGTATGGCACTGAAATCATCTTCTTCCCATCCCACAAGTGGGAAATGAAGACGCAGAGATACTGGCCACACCGCTCAACCGTGAGTCCGACGTACCAGAGATGGGACAAGAGACTTTCCATAACGAGACCCACTCTGAAACGCCTGAAGATCCTATTGAAGGACCCTCTCAAAGGGACTACCCTGCGGAT
Source organism: Ascaphus truei (assembly GCA_036426205.1). NCBI lineage: Eukaryota > Metazoa > Chordata > Amphibia > Anura > Ascaphidae > Ascaphus > Ascaphus truei. The sequence continues at coordinate 71,301 of WSYH01000416.1, forward strand.
GGGGCATCTCCCAGAGGAGCTACGGGTAAAGGGCCCCGTAGGCCAATGCCTACTAAGGTGGCACCAACAGGCCAGCCTTTGAATGTACAGAGCCCGTGCTTTGTGCCTAACAGAGACTGTTCAGAGACATTTCTCCCCTCAAGGGAAGAGGCTGAGCCTCAGGACTGTGTTTATTACTCCCCTGAGGGAGTTGCAGAAGAACGGCCACGCAGGAGCCAAAGAGTAAGGTACCCTCCAAACCGGGTAACCTATGATCAAATTGGGGCACCCCATTATGAGGCTCAGCAGTGGGCTCGTAGCAGAGTGCAGTCTGTCATTATGATGTTCACTGAAATGTGCAATCTGATCCAGAGATAGTACGTGGTTGTTGCAATTTTTTATTATACAGTATAATAGTGTTGTGCAGTTTCATTATATAACTTCTATACATAGTTATATTTAGTCGTGTCCCAAGCGAGGATGTTGGGGATTTTACCAGGGGGAGGATGTAGCTAGGTCTCCCTTTGTGTCCGTACCCCCCTCACCTCGGGCGCAATTGCGGGTACTGCCGAGTCTCAGGGCGGTCAGGCTCCGGCTCGGGGGTTGCCGGGGACGCGTGTGGCCGGTTGCTAAGGCTGCAATCACGTCACCGGGATCCCGGCGCTCCCGGAGCCGGGCAGTGAGGGCACCGCCATTGCCCGCATACTCGCGCATGCGCAAGGAAGCCTAGCCTACCAGGGAGAAGTAGCGCGAAGGTTGCGAGCCCCAGAGAGAGATTGCGCAGGCGCAGGAGAGGGAGGAAAAAGCCTGCGAAGTCCTAGCCTACCAGGGAAGGCTCTAGGCAGGGACTACGAGTCCCATGAGACTCTGCGCGCCCCACGTGATGCCAGGGAGCCAATAGGGCACAGTGACTCCCTGCAGGAGCAAATATATACTTTTCGCGGGTTGTCTGCACGTAGGAGTTGGTGACCGGAGCAGCTAGGGGAAGGAGGTAGGGTGCAGGAGTCAGTGACTCCCTGCACTAGGCCAGCAATTCCCCTTGGCCCCAGATAGCCCTGAGTCACCCTAGTGGAGTGTTGAAGGAACAGGCCCTAGGTCAGTGACCTTACCCCATTAGCTATTTGTTATAGAGTGCAAAGAACATTGCGTGTTTTGCTGGGAGAGAGCTGGACTATCATCAGAGCGAGGTCGCCTCTGATGGATCATCCTGCGGTGGATCTCGGATATCGTGCGGGAGTTCGCCTTGATCCTTTGTGAAGTCCATTGCGGGTCCGAGCACTGGCGTGCTCAGCAGGTAACCCATAACCTCAAGTGCACCAACAAGGCCTATCACCAGACATAGTGGCTGCGCAGTTACACACACACACTTGTATATGACTTGGGAGTGCGAGATCATTCTGTGGAAGTGTTAGCGTCTGCCGTGGCGCATAAAGTGTTAGCGTCCGCCAGGCGCATAATGTGTTAGCGTCCGCCGTAGCGCCTAAAGTGTTAACGTCCGCTGTGGCGCATAGAGTGTTGGCGTCCGCCGGGCGCAAGATAGCGTTAGCGTTGTGTGAGACTCAGTGGTTAGTGTATCCTCTAGAGAGGGACACCTGTTATATTCAGTGTGATGATATATGTGTTTCTTATGCTCCAAAGTAAAAGGTATTTGGTTATCTCACATACGTGTATATGGTTATTGTATGATGTCCTGCGAGGAACAATTCCTCCTCTGCTAGGAACCATCGCAGGTGGAGGCGCTGCACCGAGTAAGTGGTTACTCATAGTATCATAATTGCCCCAGGTTTCCCTTGGCGGAAGCTCAGCCCTCCTGTGAGCCAACAGGTAAAGCACCACACGCAGGTAACACTGTATGTTCTCCGCACCACACTATAATCTGCGATTGGGTGGGGGAATACCCGTTACACACACATGAAACAAAGTAATAAACATAACTAAACAGTGTCAAAAGTGGTCTAAAGTCTTTTGCCCTAATTTTTGGTCATAAGCCAATGAGCTAGATAGGAGTATATAGTGAACCGTGAGACTAGAGTTTAAATCACATAGAGGGCCATGTCAGAGGGAGACTAACCCCCCGGAAAAGGACGGATCACCATGCACCAGCAGCCAGACGCAGAAACCGGTCAGATAGTCACATACCTCAGAAAATAGAGAAATAGAGATAGACTGGCACCAGATCACATCGAGGTAAGTGTAGAGATAGGGTTAATGATCCACACTCCATACAGGAGACAGGCACCTGGGCAGAGCTGTCTACAGATAACAGCCCATATTAAGGTCCTTATTCATGCCAAAAGGAGTCATGGTACCAAGTGTTCTAATCCATCTGGATTCCTTCTCAAACAATGATTTTTTCAAATTGCCGCCACGTCGGCCCATTCTCATCCCATTGATATCTGGTACCTTAATTGACTCACATTGTGCCCCGCTTGTGTGAAATGATGTGCTACCGGAGCATCCGGGTCACACCTGCGTATGGCCGCTTTGTGCTGTCCAATCCTATCCTTTATCCTCTGGGTGGTCTCCCCCACATAACCCATGCCACACGGACATTTAATAAGATATATAACATCTTTGGACAGACACGTGTAGTACTCTTTAATTACATAGAATTTGCCTGATAAGGGGTGTTTAAACGTAAGACCTTCTACAATGCTATTGCACTGACTGCAACTATAGCATCTGTAGCACCCAAGTTTGGGGGTTCCCAGGAACATCTGTTTCTCCAAATCTTTGAATAGCACAAGAATGTTAAAGTTGGTTCAAGATACATTAATTAAGTAGTTTGAGAATGGTATATTTATAATCAGCCCATTAACAGCACACTTTACACTGAAACCAGACTTAAATCATACTGTACATATATAGCCAACGCTATTTCTCCTACTTGTACATTGGAGCATGACATACCCCAGCGGGAGATTACTTTGAATTAGCCACACATGAAAAAAGAGCAGGGCTAGCATGCTATTTCACAATGGGACTGCACCAGCGAATGCTATAATGCTGGCTATATCTGTAGTTCTTCAAATGTTTTCATGAGCTGAAATATGTCTTCTTTGACTGAAAAAAATAAGGTATGCAATCTAAAATCCTTAGTTATCTGAATGTCTTGATTCTATACCATGTGTTAAAGCTCAACTCAAATCAATGAAGAGTTAAATTAAAATACTTCAAGGAAATGTACATTCAATACAAAATATAGCAGCACCTGTTAGAGAAGTAACAGACCAGCATGATGGTTAAGAACTATTTAACAGATTTTCTATTGCGCAATAGATTAATATAGCTTAAAGTCGGATTGAAAACTTTAGTTTTCTAAAAAGATTAGTTTAAAACGTTTTTCTTGGATACACAATACCTTCTGCATTGCAAATGAAACTTTACAGGATGATCAAGCTAGAAAGATGCATTTTACAATAAAGTGCTAATATCTTTAGTGCTTCAACCCTCCAAGCAGAGCAGATGTTATGCAAATTGTTGTGCTAATTTTCAGAAGTAAACAATTGTACTGAATGTGCTTGTGTGTTTTTTTTTTAAATCAAATACTAATTTCTTAGGTAAAAAAAAATGTTACATTATGATTCCAGATTTGAAGTTGTTTTTTTTTTCTAAATAGAAATATTTAAAAATATGTCTTCATGTAGTATAATCACTATATTGTAACATTTATGTACCCCTAAACAAACCTGTCTTCCTGTGTTTGCCTTTAGCTCAAAAAAAATAATAAAAACATATAAAATATAAATATATACATATAATATACTACTAATATATATAATATAGTATATATATAATATTTGCATTATATATATATATATATTATATATATATATATATTCATATATATTATATATATATATAATATACAGTGGTTGACAAATCACCAAAAAATCTACTCGCCACCTAGTATCAAACGTGTGCTGCTTGGCCAATATTACTCGCTCGGTCGGGTTAAATCCACTCGCCCGGGCAAGCAAATGTATAGGTTTGTCAAACACTGTATATATATATATATATATATATATATATATAATATATATATATATATAATATAATATATATATAATATAATATATATATACACACACAGTGGTTGACAAATCACCAAAAAATCTACTCGCCACCTAGTACCAAACGTGTGCTGCTTGGGCCAATATTTACTCGCCCGGGGGTTAAATCCACTCGCCCGGGGCGAGCAAATGTATAGGTTTGTCGAACACTGTATATATATATATATACACAGAGTATAAGGGGGGTTATTTAGGAGCTGGCAATGGGAAGTACAATAGAATATCAGCTTTGTGACTAAGGGGTTCATGCACTAAGCAGCATTAAATTGCATTCGCCAGGGGTTCGAATTCACCATGTTTTTGGTATATTGCCCTCGCTGTATGCAGGAAGGGACGAATCCCTGGCAAATGAATGCACCACCACCATTTGAGAAGATGGCGAGTAACCCGTGGCGAGACAGTCTGCCTGGCGAGAAGCTGCCGAGAAGCCGTCCCCTGGCGAGATGTGTCTGCAGCAGAGAGAGATCCGCCACTTCCTTTGCCCCCTGCCTTACCCCTGTGGCAGTGGGGGAAGGGGACAGTGACTTCTCCCGGTTGGCACCGCCATCTGGGCCGGCGCTGTCGGGGTCCTGATGCTTGCGCATGCACGAAGGGTTGCGCATGCGCAAATAGCTGCGGTGGCCATGTTGTGGTTGGTGCGAGGTTCGCGCAATGCGCTGAGATTGGCAAGGGTAGTGGTGGCCATAACAAGTGTGCAGGAGCTATTGAGTGGACTACATCTCCCAGCAGCCTCTGGGGAATGCCCTATGATCCCTGTCACCTGCAGCCAGCCAGAGACTGAGACTTGCAGATTCTCTGCAGCAGGGAATTGGTTACAGTGTTGTGTGCAGAGTCAGGAAGCAGACTGTGAAGCACATGAGTCAGTTAGGCTAAGGATACAGAGGGGGAAAGAAGGGGGGCAGAGAGCTTCGAGCTTCTGCCCTAGGCCAGAAATCCCCAGGCAAGAGTTGAGGCCCTGACTCCCCACTAGTGAGGGTGGGTTGTCACAGGGACAGGCCCTTAGGTAAGGACCATGTACCCCTTCAGCTGTGTGCTAGGCAGGTGCAGTTCCTTAGTGCAGGGAGAGGGAGAGACACTGTGCAGTTGTTTGGTACAGGGACCCAGTATAGTGTATGCTGTTTTGCTGATCCAGAGACTGTCCTTACGGTGGGACGTCCGGCTGGACCCCATCCAACGCGGAGGTACAGATCAGCGCTGGACCAAGGGGCGCCAGTAGATCCTTTGCAAAGACACCCAGGTGTAGAGACACCTGGGCAGGTATTTACAACCTTCCACATGTGCACCAACTTTAACTTGCTCCTCACATGTGACAGGCCTGTTCAAACACTTGGGGGGGGCTTGAACTATTTGGACACGGGGTTGGAAAGAAGGTGTAAGGGTATAGCCAAGTTAGGGGCAAGGTTACAGTTGCCAGCTAGTGGCAGAGGGTGGTACATATATCTTGTTGTGGATTGCTGATGTATGTGTTAAGTTACATTCTGCATATAGTAAAGACCGTTGCTATTTTACATCCAGTGTATATGTTCATTTGTATGTCTCCTGCGAGGAACAACTCCCGCTCTGCTGGGTTCCATCACAGGTGGAAGCGCTGCACCATAAAGTATTGTTCAGGAGGATACACCCCAGGCTCTCATTGGCAGAGGCTCAGGCCTCCTGTGAGCCTAACAGGTAAAGCACCACACCTAGTAACATATAGGTCCCCCCTCACATACACTCTATATGCGATTGGGTGGGGGAATACCCGTTACATTTGGAGGCGCTGCTGAGATCAGACCTGGGGTGCCCTATTCTATTTTTGTGTCAAATTGTCCAATTTAATTTTTCACCATGGTTGTGTTGTCAAGGCCGGAGGTCTTTGTATGGGCCTTTAAGCGTAGCAAGACGCCCAATCACCTAGTTGCCGTAGGCGGAGTTCCTGCTTGTATTTCCAAGCTAGACATCCAGGAGCGCGTTAGGAGACTCCTCGGGCTGGCTCGTGCTCAGTTCATAGGGCAAAAGTATGATTCACCCCCGCTATGGAGTGCTATACTGATAGATGTAGGCCATGCCATACGTAAGGAAGATGGCCCCCAATTCCTAAAGCTGCCCAAGGCCATGACCGGTGGGTGTTCGTTTATCTACCCTGACATAGCAAACTCTTTGGAACCCTTCCTTCCATGTCCGGCGCAAAACACAGAGGCTCCACCAGAAAGCCACCCCCTTATCTATGCAAAAAGCTGAGTGTAGTTAATGGGACTGTGCACAAAATGGAGGCTTCCTCATCAGAGAATGCCGACAATGAAACACACCTAAAATGGCGTCTCCCGCTAAAGCAGGAGAGCGCACGTGCTGCTAACTACCAGCCTGCACCCAATTGTGTTGCAAAAATCTGTCCGGGACTGGCGGGAAAACACGAGCCCCGCCCCCACAATGTGAGTGACAGTGCAGAAACCAGAAACAATCCTTGAAAGAGTGTGCCGCCCCTCCTTTAAATTCCACCAGGGGGAGCAAGCCCAGTGAGCCTCAACCAGTAATTACTGTTCACCATAAGGGAGGTACAGGATGCAGTAAAACTGTAAGGAATCGGGGGCCACGTCCCTTGCGGCATGACCACTCCTTACCCACTACCAGTACTGCAGCAGCTGCTGCCCCTGCCCCCCGTTGCTACCCATACCGTCGCCCAGGGCATATCTTGAACTCTGCCGTCGCCATCTTGGATTCTGGCACTTGTGTTACAGACTCTCAGCTGTGCTCTGCTATTTCCTGGTCTCTCAGCCACTCACGAGCAGCTCCTCGACACGCCTCCGCCATTCCCCTTGTCCGGAATGGTCACTGTCGCTTTAAATATCCTGCTTTGCTTTCACTTCCTTGCTCTGCATAGCTCCTTGCTTCCTGAGTAGCCTGGAAATTGTGTCGTGCTCCTGTTTCTCTTTACTTCCACAGATTTGAACCGGCTTGTCTGACTTACCTCTCTGGCTCCCGACTTCGGCTTACCCATCACGATTCTTACCTCTCAGACCCTTGGACACGGAAACGGATTTCACTACGGAACACTCTATACTCCTGAACTTGGCAAGTACAACGACTATTCTGAATCTTAACCCAGGCCTGGCCACGCTACAACCACATCCAGGACCCGCTCCCTCTGCTTTCGGTGTGTATATTCAACATCCCACCTCAGTACAGGGGACTGGCCTGGTCTGCGGGCTGCACAGCGTGACATTATGCAGAGCCCAACTGAAACAGACCTGACTGAGGTGGGCCAAGTAATCAGGGGACTTGCGCTTTGCATTGATACTTTGGGTACTCAGATCTCAAGCCTGATACAACAGCTTTCCCAGCTTTCACTACAGCCTATTCCGGCCCCAGCCGCGCAGAGTGGCAACCGGCCATCAGAACTCAGGATTCCTACGGCTAAAGCATATGCGGGTGACCCTCTAGCCTATCGTGGGTTTTTGAACCATGTGAAATACAGTTTGAGATTTCTCCCAGCCTGTTCCCCACCGGACGCACCAAGGTAGCCTATGTTTACTCTCTTTTAACAGGGGACGCCTTGGCATGGGCCTCTCCCATCTGGGAGTTGCGTGCGGAGACCACCCAGGATTACCAGCTCTTCCACCAAGAATTCCAGCAGGTATTCGATATTCCCGCCCGCAGTGATACTGCCGCTGCTTCTCTTGTTCAATTGTCTCAAGGTCGTAGGTCCGTAGCCAAATACGCATTGGAATTCCGGACTGTCGCGGCGGAGACGCATTGAAACCAAGAAGCCCTTATTGCTGTGTTTTGGCAAGGTTTGTCTGACTCTGTAAAGGATGAACTTGCAGTCCAGCCCAGGCCCCAGGGATTGGAGGAATTGATCGCACAATGCATACGAGTGGATCAGCGCCTTCAACAGCGCCGTCATGACCGCCAGCGCCCCAGAATTTTCTCGTCTGAACCTATTCTTCCCAGGTCCTTCCCAGCTATTCGCCCTGTTCTAGATGCTGTGGAACCCATGCAGATTGCCAGTCAAGAGTTCCGTAATACCGACAGGACTGCCAATAGAACCACTGACCGGACTACCGAAAGGGCTCGTCGCTGGAATGAGGGCCTTTGCTACTACTGTGGATCTCCTGAGCTTACAGTACGTTTTTGTCCTTTAAGGCCCAAAGAACAAACACAACCAATGGGGCAAGATGGACTCATTTTGGGGTCAATATCTGCTCACCCTACCTCTGAAAAGGAACTCCCTAAGAAAATTATGCTTCCAGTCTCGCTTGAAGGTCCGAATTTTCTAGTAACCACCGCTGCTTTTCTTGATTCAGGATCCGGTGGTAACCTTATGGATCAAGATTTTGCTACTCAGAACAAGATTCCGCTCATCGCTTAGAAATCGCCGATTGGCCTCGAGACTTTTGATGGTCGTCCTTTGCAACCTGCCTTCATCACGTTAGAGACTCTTCCTCTCACCCTTTCTATCGGTACTCATACCGAAATCATATCCTTTGACGTGATGCACTCTCCTGCCGTTTCAGTTATCCTAGGATTACCCTGGCTACAGCAGCACAACCCACGCATTGATTGGAGGGATGGCAAGACAATTCAGGGGGAGCCAGAGTCAGATGCCTCACCATTGCCAGTCATTTCTCCTACCACAGTCCTCGCAGGAGTGGAAACGCCTCCGGCTAATGATTCCACTCTCCCTGAAGCATATGCGGATTTCATCGACGTGTTTAGCAAGACACAATCAGAGGTTCTACCTCCTAACAGATCTTATGATTGCCCCATTGATCTGGTTCCCGGCGCTGTTATTCCGAAATGTAAGTCCTACCCCTTGTCTCTCCCTGAAACTGAAGCCATGGCAGCATACATCAAAGAAAACCTTGAAAAAGGATTCATTCGTAATTCTTCATCCCCCGCTGGTGCCGGTTTCTTTTTTGTCAAAAAGAAAGACGGATCCCTGAGACCATGCATTGATTACCGAGGGCTCAATCTCATCACAGTCAAGAATCGATACCCCCTTCCGCTGATCTCCGAACTTTTTGATAGGCTTCAAGGGGCAAAAAAAAATTCCAAGTTAGACCTCCGAGGAGCTTACAATCTTGTTCGCATCCGAGAAGGCGATAAATGGAAGACTGCCTTCAATACCAGAAGCGGCCACTACGAGTATCTGGTAATGCCCTTCGGCTTATGCAATGCTCCTGCTGTTTTTCAGGATTTTATGAATGATGTCTTCCGTGATGTTCTCAACTCTTTCGTAATCATCTATCTGGACGATATCCTAATTTTTTCTAAAAATCTTCAAGATCATGTCCAGCATACCAGGCTCATCCTCGCTCGCCTTCGTGTCAATATACTCTACGCTAAGCTCGAGAAATGCCTTTTTCATCAAACCTCTACTGCCTTCTTAGGCTATATTATTTCAGATAAAGGATTTTCAATGGAACCTGAAAAACTTAAGGCTGTTTTGGATTGGCCTTTGCCCAACTCTCTCAAAGCCATCCAGCGTTTTTTGGGCTTCTCCAATTACTATAGAAAATTAATCCGAAATTTTTCTACCACTGTGGCTCCCATTACTGCCCTTACCAAGAAGGGAGCTGACCCATCTGTATGGCCTCCGCAGGCCATCTTGTCCTTCGAAACCTGAAACAAGCTTTTGTCTCGGCACCCATTCTGCGACATCCCGATGTTAGTCTTCCTTTTACTTTAGAAGTTGATGCATCTGATTGTGGTGCAGGCGCCATCCTGTCCCAGAGATTCTTCCCTCAAGATAAGCTTCATCCATGCGGTTTTTTTTTTAAATAAGTTTTCGGCCGCTGAAAAGAACTATGATGTTGGCAATAGAGAGCTCTTGGCTATCAAGTTGGCCTTACAGGAATGTCGACATCTCCTGGAAGGTTCCCGCGAACCTATTTCTATATTGACTGATCATAAAAATCTTCTTTATATCGAAAATGCACGTCGTCTGGGGTCTCGTCAAGCCCGTTGGGCACTATTTTTCTCAAGATTTAATTATACTCTGTCTTATATTCCCGGTTCTAAGAACACAAAAGCTGATTCCTTGTCCCGACAATTTTCTCCGGAGGAAAGATCCGAAGAAACCCCTGAAACTATCGTACCCTCTAAGTTTATAATTTCCGCCAACTCATTTGACATTCTCGAAAAGATCGTTGAAGCTCAAACACAAATTCCGAGTGGTCTAGAGGTACCGGAAGGAATTCTTTATGCCGCACCCAGGTTTCATCAAAAGATACTAGAATGGGGCCACTCTGTCCGTTCAGCCGGCCTTCCTGGCTTCAAAAGAACATGGATCTTATCAAGCGTACTTTTTGTTGGCCTAATATGGCAAAGATGGTTCATGAATTTACTAGTGCTTGTCCAGTATGCGCACAAAACAAGACTCTTCATCAAAGACCCTCAGGCTTGCTCATGCCCTTGCCAGTACCAATTAGATTGTAAGCTCCTCGGAGCAGGGACTCCTTCCTTAATGTTACTTTTACAGTATGTCTGAAGCACTTATTCCCATGATCTGTTATTTATATTTGTTATTTATATGACATGTATTACTACTGTGAAGCGCTATGTACATTTTATGGTGCTATACAAATAAAGACATACATACATACATACATACATACCTGAAAGTCCATGGTCACATATTTCAATGGATTTCATTGTGGATCTACCCCCTTCCAGAGGGATGAATACCATTTTGGTCATCGTTGACCGTTTATCAAAACAGGCCCAATTTGTTCCACTCAAAGGACTTCCCTCCTCGCCCACCCTAGCTGATATCTTCACCAAAGAGGTGTTTCGCATCCATGGGAAACCTACATCCATAGTCTCGGACCGAGGCAAGCAATTTATATCGAAATTTTGGCGGGCTTTCTCCAAGAGCATTGGCATGGCGCTATCCTTCTCGTCAGGCTATCACCCCCAGACTAATCGGCAAACTGAAAGACTAAATCAAACGCTGGAACAATACCTACGGTGTTTTATTTCCGAGTCCCATGATAATTGGGTTGACCTGCTACCTTGGGCAGAATTTGCAACCAATTCACTTCGTAATGAATCCACGCACAAAACCCCGTTCTTCGTGAATTATGGTTTCCACCCAAGTCGACTGCCAATCTCAAACATTCCGATGGCGGCGGCTGATGAACGGTAACTACTCTTCAGGAGTCATGGATCAAGATTCAGTCCGCGCTTCTTAGCGCCGCTCAGAAATTCAAGTCTCAGGCAGACCACCGTCGTCAACAGGCCCCTAATTACAAGCCAGGGGACTGAGTTTGGCTTTCGTCCAAGAACATCAAGTTGAAGTCTCCCAACCCGAAATTGGCACCCCGATTCTTAGGGCCTTTTCTGATCCGGGAACAAATCAATCCTGTGGCATTTCGTCTGCAACTTCCATCTTCCATGAGGATTCCAAACGTATTCCACGTTTCCTTGCTCAAGCCATTCGTCCAGAGCAAACGGTTCCCTGCTAAGAACTATAAACCCAAACCAGTCACGGTCCAAGGACACCCTGAATTCGAAATCCAGACAATCATGGATTCTTGTGTATCCAGAGGAAAGATACAATTCCTTGTTCACTGGAAGGGTTATGGCCCAGAGGAACGCTCTTGGTACCCAAGGAGGACATCCATGCTCCAGTTCTCTTGGACCGCTTCCACAAGAAATTTCCACAGAAGCCTTGGATCGATCGTCCTGAGGTCGATCCTGAAGGGGGGGGGTTCTGAAAGGAATCGGGGGCCACGTCCCTTGCGGCATGACCCCTCCTTACCCACTACCAGTACTGCAGCGGCTGCTGCACCTGCCCCCCGTCGCTACACATACCGTCGCTCAGTGCATACCTTGAACTCTGCCGTCGCCATCTTGGATTCTGGCACTGGTGTTACAGACTCTCAGCTGTGCTCTGCTATTTCCTGGTCTCTCAGCCACTCACGAGCAACTCCTCAACACGCGTCCGCCATGCCTCTTGTGCGGATTGGTCACTGTTGCTTTAAATATCCTGCTTTGCCTTCACTTCCTTGCTCTGCATAGCTCCTTGCTTCCTGTGTAGCCTGGAAACTGTGTCGTACTCCTGTTTCTCTTTACTTCCACAGATTTGAACCAGCTTGTCTGACTTACCTCCCTGGCTCCCGACTTCGGCTTACCCATCACGATTCTTACCTCTCAGACCCTTGGACACGGAAATGGATTTCACTATGGAACACTCTTTACTCCTGAACTTGGCAAGTACAACGACTATTCTGAATCTTAACCCAGGCCTGGCCACGCTACAACCACATCCTGGACACGCCCCCTCTGCTGTCGGTGTGTATATTCAACATCCCACCTCAGTACAGGGGACTGGCCTGGTCGAGCACTCTAACCGCGGTTCCAGATCCGGTTCTAGAGTAAGTTCCAGAACCAGAACTAGCAGAGAAAGGTGAGACTGACCTCTCTCCTGGGGTGATCGATGCTGTTAACCCCTCTACCCCAACCACGGAGGTTCTGGAGGGCCTGTGCGCTCTAGCTACGGTTCTAGACTCTGCTCTAGAACCACAAGATTTTCAAGCTACATTGACCTTATTGGACAGCTGTGACGCTGTGCTCGTACTGAGTCAGTGTGCTATAACTAATGTTCCATGGGGTCCGTGCACCCCGGTTCTAGACTCGGTTCCACACTCAGGAATGCAGATTCCAGAACCGCAGATTCCGTAATCACAGGGTAAGGTGACTGCCCAGGGAGAATGGGGATCGCTACCACTGGTACCGCCGGAGCAGGACTGCTTCATGTCGATTCCCGCCAGTAAATGCAAGGCGCCCCAACGCTGTTCCCCTGCGGAGGTGTCCCTACCCCCATCCTTGTCTACTGATGGCAGCAGCAAACCAGCCGTGGTGATGCGCCAGCCCGCGGACCACCCAAGTGAAGCTGAAGCATCTGCTTCGGACCCTGCTGTGGGCCCGCTGCACATCGACATCCCTCGGCAGCAAGCGCTTGTGCGGCCGGAGCCGCGGAAGAGTCCCACGGCCATGGCGACTCCCAGTGTCTCGGAGGGACATCCGGAGACGGGACCGGAGGAAGAGGAACCCATCGCAAGCCAGCGGAGTGGTGAGGAACCTCCTTACTCCCCACCGGCTCCGATGGAGGCGGCCGTGGAAAAGGCCCCAACTAAGGCTCATGACCTAACGGTGGGCCCGTGTGTCACCATAACCGCTACCATAACTGAACTGAGTGTGAGTCCGTGCGCTCCAACCCAAATGGTCCCAGGACTGGGATCCAACGCTCCTGAGTTTCCAGAAAGTGAGTGTACTGCCCCAGAAGTGCCGGGGACAGGTCCCAAGCCAGCCGAGGTGGGAACTGACAGCGTCCCCGAGGACCTGTTGGCACCGTGAATCACCGCAGTGGTAAGGTATCAACCCTTTACCCCCTGCAGAATGTGGTTAAGACATTGAGTACAGAGACTTTGCTAATCGCTCGCTTCCCAGTGGAAGCCTCCCAAGTGATTAGGGACAAGGACTGTGTTGTGAGTGATCCAGTGAAATTTGCCTCCTTTAAACACAAAAAGGAGCGCACCATTCACCATGTGGTGGACCGTGGAAAAGGTCAAGATCTATGCTGCGGATGGCCGGGTAAAGGTCTGGCCAAGAGACACTGTGCTATTCCTTCCACCAGGGGTAGGAAGTAGTATGAAACCAGTGACTGTTGCACATGACCACAATCTCAGAGAGTCTACAGAGACTCCAGTGTTGGTAACGGAGACTACCCAGGCGGAGGCTCCCAAAAGTGAAAGTGAGGTACCCCCACATAATCAGTTAGATGCCCCCCACCATTGGTCTCAGCAGACAGCTAACATACAGCTGGCCTCGGGTATTACTGCGTGTGATATGCCATGTATCAGTGATGGTACAAGTCAACATGGTACGTTGTACAGTTTATGCTATGCATTTTTATTGTGTAACTTTCTGTAATGTGACGTTGTTCTCCAAGCGGGGACGTTGGTGTTTCAACCAGGGGGAGAGTGTAAGGGGTCACCCCCGGTTTCCTTGATCTTCCTTTGCCCCCGCCTTACCCCTGGGGCAGTGGGGGAAGGGGACGGTGACTTCTCCCGATTGGCACCGCCATCTGGACCGGCGCCATCGGGGTCCTGATGCTCGCGCATGAACAAAGGGTTGCGCATGTTGTGGTTGGCGCAAGGTTTGCGCAATGTGCTGAGGTTGGCAAGGGTAACGGTGGCCATTACAAGTGTGCAGGAGCTCTTGGAGGTTGCACAGACGTAGTTAAGCATAGCGGCGGCCATTACAGCTTCGCACAGGCGCAGTAGAGATCGCGCACGTGGTCCCCATAGGAAAGAGGTCCTGAGTGGACTACATCTCCCAACAGCCTCTGGGGAATGCCCTATGATCCCTGTCACCTGCAGCCAGCCAGCCAGCCACTGAGACTTGCAGATTCTCTGTAGCAGGGAATTGGTTACATTGTTGTGTGCAGAATCAGGAAGCAGACTGTGAAGCACATGAGTCAGTTAGGCTAAGGATACAGAGGGGGAAAGAAAGGGGGCAGAGGTCTGCGAGTTTCTGCCCTTGGCCAGAAATCCCCAGGCTAGAGTTGAGGCCCTGACACCCCACTAGTGAGGGTGGGTGGTCACAGGGACAGGCCCTTAGGTAAGGACCATGTGCCCCTTCAGATGTGTGCTAGGCAGGTACCTAGTGACAGACCTTGTGCAGTTCCTTAGTGCAGGGAGAGAGATACCCTGTGCAGTTTCTTAGTGCAGGGAGAGGGAGAGACACTGTGCAGTTCTTTGGTACAGGGACCCAGTATAGTGTATGCTGCATGTTCCTGTATGCTGCGTTGCTGATCCAGAGACTGTCCTTACGGTGGGACATCCCTCTGGACCCCATCCCATGCGGAGGTACAGATCAGCGCTTGACCAAGCGGCGCTGGTAGATCCTTTGCGAAGACACCCAGGTGTAGAGACACCTGGGCAGGTATTTACAACCTTCCACACGTGCACCAACTTTAATTTGCTCCTCACATGTGACATGCCTGTTCACACACTTGGGAGGGGGGTGCTTGGACTCTTTGGACACGGGGTTGGGAAGGGGGTGTAAGGGTATAAGGTAGAAATACATCCCAACTCTGATTGGCTCTAGTACCACGTGACAGGCTTTAAATGACGTCACATCTGTTCTCCCCAAAGCCTCTGTCACATGGTCTACTAGAGCCAATCAGAGTAGGGATGTAGTTCCCACGCTCTGATTGGCTACCGTACCATGTGAGGCCGGCCATCTTTCTTTTCATGACGTCATCTTAAAGGCAATTGAAGCACAGCCATTCTGATTGGCTGGCATCATTGCCTTTAAATGACGTCATCAACATTAATTTTTTGCCCCCAAATCACATGGTTTTCACGGCCCAATCAGGGCCGTGGGAACCATATGACGACAATGTGACGTCATAGGCCTATAGAAGCCTATGTCGTCTCATTTTGAAGGCAGACGCCGAGGAGGAAGGACCTCCTACAGAAGAAAGAAGACCAGGGCGTGGATGAAGAAGACAAGAAGACCCCGGAAGAGAGTAGAAGATACAAGAAAGAAGAATACAGATGAAGATGGATTACAAATAGAAGACCCCTGGATTGTTATGGTTTATTTTTTTATGGTTTATTTATTTATGGTTTATTATTTTATGGGTTCCTGTGCATGGATTGGTTCGAGAGTAAGTTGTTCAATGGGAGTCCCCCCTGAGGAAGGTCCTGCCAGGACCGAAACGTTGGGTTTAAAGTGTGCTGTTTTGTCACTGCTAATACATGTCTTTTTGCTATATCTGAGTGTTGCTGCTTTTGTGCCTTTTCTTATGGGAAGACAGGGTTTATATATATATATATATATATATGGTATTAGCCCTAACGGTGGTTTGTTTAGGGCTTGCGGGTGGGTAGCGGGAGTGCTTAACCCTTCATGACCGTAGCTATGGTCATGAAGGGGTTAAGTGCACCCGCAACCCCCCCGCAAGCCATAAACAACCACCAAGGGCCAAATACCCCCTGCATACCCCCTTCACCAACCCCCGCAAACCACAATAAACCTGGCACGGCTGGTTAACCCCTTCGTTGCTATAGCGGTTAGCCGCTAAGATAATGAAGTGGGCTTTAAATGCATTTTTCCTGCCTCCGATGCATGCCGGGGGGCTCCGGTGCTAGTATTAATAGTATCAGCTCCGGAGACCCCCGGCATCAATCCCAGACAGGAAAAAGGCCTGATTTTTTCTAAGTGCTGTTCCGCCGCTCATCCGCAGCCTCTCACCAGCATCTTGCCTACTTTTTGGGGCGAGACAGATTGCCGTGAAAACGCCATTCTAGAGTGGCACAAAGCTACTCGCCACTACTAGAATTGAGCATGGTTGAAAAAATGGCTAATTGCGGCGCAAAGTGCCTTTTCGCCGCGCCGATGGCGGGGAAAAAAAACGCCAAACACCTTGGCTTTTTTTTTTCTTTTTGCCAAGTTTTCGACCCCTTACTGAATAGAGGTATGCATTTTTGGCGTGAAACAGGCGAGAAGTGCCTTTTCGCCGCTTACTGCATGACCCCCTAAGCCCCAATAGTGTTATGTAGAGGGAGTCTTATAAGGCTCTGTGTATTGTGTCCTTTGCCAGTTTCTTGAACTGTATATTTGAGCAAAAGCTAAAGGCAAAGACACGAAGACAGGTTGGTTGACAGGGGAGGAGGTGGATAGAGAGATAGAGATGAGAGATAGAGAGAAGATAGAGATAGAAGTTGTGAGAGAGTATAGAGATATAGTATAAGAGATGGGAGCGCTATGATATATAGAGAGTCCTTAATTCTGAGATAGGAGGATCTATATAGAGCGAGTATAGCTATACTATCTATAATCTTATATCTATATTTCTATCTATATCTATATAATCTAATATCTATTATACATCTATCGATATACTATATATATATAACAAATATAAGAAATACTGTCTTGATTAGAACCAAATTTGTTCATATTATTATAATTAGGATGAGGAGAATGCAAGTACAATGTTTTTTATCTTTCTGCATTTGACAGAGCATTAACTTTAGAAATATACGTAACGGGGAAAGTTATTGTATCCCAATGATTAAAAAATACTTTCCAGTCTGTGGTTGTGGCGACGCTTTTTTTTTATTGTGCGTTGCGGATCTTGAGGGGTATTAGCCCAACGGTGGTTGTTTAGGCGTTGCGGGGGGTAGCGGAGGGCTTTAACCCTTCATGACCGTAGCGATATTAACCGTGTTTTAAAGCCGCATGCATGACTAAGGTTGCCATGTAATGTGAGCATGAGAAGAAAAAGTGGGCAAGCTGTGGCTCATTTGCATGTCATTTCCAGAAATCCCTTGCTGCAGGGAAGTGCTGTTTGCTGGGTGATAATGTGGAAAGGACAGGGTTGCAGACCTGTCTAAAACATGCAA
Source organism: Ascaphus truei (assembly GCA_036426205.1). Taxonomy (NCBI): domain Eukaryota; kingdom Metazoa; phylum Chordata; class Amphibia; order Anura; family Ascaphidae; genus Ascaphus; species Ascaphus truei. The sequence goes on from WSYH01000416.1 coordinate 88,753, forward strand.
ATGAAATAACAGGAATATTTACAAGTTGCTTTGAGCTTTACTGTGGAGGGTTTTAGTCACTTTTTTTAACCCACCATAACTTAATAGTCGTGGTGATTACCTCCTCTTATCTCATTTGAGCCAAATGTCAGTAAGCCAACCCACACTGATGAGACCATCAAGGTTGAACATGTCTGTGAGTTGGGTTAACTGACTTTGCATCTCCCAAGTCCTTGCTAAGCTGTGTTTAAAGCAGCAGCATTTGACTAAGGGTTGCTATGTATGTGAGCATGAGATAAAAGTGGCACTGTGTGCTATTTGCAGTCATTTCCCAGAGACCCGCTGGCAGGTGGAAGGCTGGCTGGCGGGAAATGGTGAAGACAGGGTTGGTGGTTGCAGACGCAAGACATAATAGGAAAACAGGAGGACACACACACACACCACACAACACACACACACACACACACACAGCACACACACACACCACACACACACACACACACACACACACACACACACACACACACACACACAGCACACACACACACACACACACACACACACACACCACACCAACACACACACAACACACACACACCACCACCACACACACACACACACACACATACCACACAAACACACACAACACACACAAACAAACACACACAAAACAAAAAACGCTAGATTAAGATAGATAGTATATATATTATATAATATATATATACATACACACACACACATATATAAAAAAAATAAACTGTCTCTGTGATTAGAACCAAATTTGTTCATAATTATTATAATTAGGAATTGAGGAGATGTCAAGTAAAATGTGGTTTTTAGTCTTTCTGCTATGTTACAGAGCAATTAACTTTAGAAATATAAGTAATGTGGGAAAGGTATTGATATCCAAAATCATAAATTACTTTAGTAAGCTGTGATTTTGGTTCCTTCCGTAAACCTTATCTGTGCACACTGATAAGGGCTTTTCTATAGTGCATGTGCTTGCTGCACCGTGCGCGCGCGTGGCAGTTATAGTTGGCTGTGGTTAGTCAGCCTTTCTATAATAACACCGGACAAAATAAAAAGCCCACACAGTAAAAACCCTACACTTAAAACTAAACAAAATATAGCACAGGTTGCGTAGACCCTGGAGGAATGGGCCTGAGGAAGGGGTTATCCCCGATGTGTTGCTCCCCTGTCACTTTTTGTAACTTGTTGCCTTTCCCTTTTCCCCCCCGGTTGTGTGGTGATTCACTCTTCTTTATTAATATCTTACCTCCCTTTTTCCTCCTTATTTTGTATCACTCCTATACACCAGCTTCTTTTTTTGTAACTTTAATTTTTCTAAATGTATTACTGTGGAGCTGACAGATAAGTATCTTCTGTTTATTTCTGTTAACTAAGTCTCTGAGTATGAGCCTTCACAGTTTATTGTAGTGGTGATGTCCCTCATTCTTTATCTCACTCTGTTATTGTATATGCTATGAGATAATATAAATGCCTTTAGCTTTACCCGGTTTTGGTTTTTATGTACTGTAGTCATTTTCCATATGAGTGCATATTACCTACTGTATTTTGATCATTTCCAATTATAGCAATTATTAAATCTTCCTCACTCAACCACTTCACACATCACTCCAATCCCTTAAAAACAGCATTAAGAAAAGATCAAAACCTCTTGATGCAAGCAGTATAGGACCTGATAACTGCAACCTCAACTACAATAGGGTCTGACAACTGCAGCTTCCACTACAAGTCCTTGACCAGAAAAAATGGGCAGATGGGACTTTCACTTAGCTCATCAAGTACCGCCCAATTACAGCTGACCTTTTGGTCTATCTTAGACCTCCTAATAAGATACTGTAGTTCTCACAAACCTGGCAGGCAAGAACTTCCCTCTCAGGCTACCTGCCAGTACTTTTGAAGCTGCCACTGCTCGCTTACAAAGATTGCTCAAAAATACAACAAAAAAAGACAACACTGAATGAATGGGTCTCAAAACAATGAACATACAACCCTAGTCCTTTTTATCAAACACCCTAACATCACCGGCATAGCAAGTTTATTCACATTACACCTACAGTATTAGACCACTTTCTTCAACCTTCAACTGCCATCTAGACAAGAAGTCTTTTGTAATGTTTCCAACTAACCTTTTTCCTTTCTACACAACATAAAATACATTCAGACATTTGAAAGAAGGGCACAACCCCCCACCCATCTACTCTGGTGCTAAAACAAAACTGCTCCAACCCCCCAAAGCTCTAAAATATTGGCACCCATGTACCAGGAGCTGCACAAAGTCCATCATGCTCCTACTGCCAGCTTCTAAGGAAAACATGGATAGCATTCCCAATATACTGTACCCTCTAACTGAAGAATTGTTCCTGGAGATATCTGCATCTGCTCACACTTCCCATAGTGGTATGCTCCCTGGAACAGCTTCTCCAAGTGCACATACTGTACATGTGGCACGATGTGCATAGAGTGACACTCACGATTCTACTTAATGTTCTAACTATGCAGTATAAAGTGCTAACAATTTACTGAAGTTCTATATACCTTGACTCACCCCTTTCATGTCCCAACTCCTTCAGGTTCTAACTCCACACTTAATACAAACATCACTTGAAATCAAACAGTAATTCAGTCACACAGATCAGGATATACAAAGTAAATAATGTATAAATGTTGAAGATATAATACTACAGTAGTAACAGCCTAACCAACCCAGAGCTAAACCCTGCAGCAAATGGCTTCAGATTGAGGCTGGAACTCTATTTATTCTACTCCTTGGCTCCTCCTCATTCCCCTACTATAATTCAGTTTTCAGATTGTGATTTAGTTTTCTTGTTCATATTACTAATCTGAAGCTTGTTTTTTCAGGGATTGTCAAAAAATTGAGCATTTCCTTTTTTGAGACTGGTCCATGGAATTTTGCAATTTAAAGGAACTGGCAAATGAGCGTCAGATTCAAATTTGAGAAAAAAAAATCCTCATATCTACTGATGAAACCGAAAATGTAAAAAAAAAAAAAAAGCTACCTGTGTGTAGGTTTACTGACTATGCACTTCTTTAACCCATGCAGTGCTGAAAAATCTATGTAAGGCTAAGGCCCCAGTGTTGGCTACGGCATGCGTGCCTGGCATCCTGGCAGTGCGTGCACAGCTTAAAGCCGCGATCTGCGGTCTGTAGGGAGCGATGTTTCCATACCATGGCATAAGAACTACATTTCTTAATTTTAATTCATAAGGACATATTCTATCCTATATTCAAATGCATTTAATTAAAATACAGTATACGCAATATAGTAGTTACGTTTTTATGCCTCTTGTTTAATTTTCTTTTATCTTGTCACCTACAATATGTATTGATCTCATTTCATTGGTGGTTGTATTTCGTATTAAATATATCATGTAGGTATTGAACAATAAATTGGTTAACATGAGTGCTTTTTAAAACTTCCAAAGCTGAATTATAAATAATAAATGCTTACATTTGTATTGTAGATATTAGGTCGATTTATGCTTCCCTTTTGCTTTTTATTTATTAGAAAATGTCCTATGTTTCTTAACCTTTAGTTAATTTCTTGGAATTAAACCTGCTTTTTAATGGATGATTAAAATGCCATATCTTTTTATGTGCTTCTTCACCTCTTTGATATATACTACTTTATAGTATATTCTTAATAATGCCTGTGGTCTTAAATAGCACAGTTTTACCTAGCAAGGTCAACAGTATGAAACATCAAAAACAATACTGCTTAAATATAATTAAAATAATGTATTTGTGTCAGTTGAGGAAAAAATCATGAGTTTATCAGTGGCTAAAATATTTTTCAAATGTTATAGTGTACAATAACTTTAAAGGGACTCAGTCAAAATATACATTTTATAACTGTCACGATATCATAATGGTTTAAATTGATATGGTTAACATGAAAACAATAATTCTATATAAGAGCTACAGATTTAGTTACCAATTTCAATACTGTAACCAAAAAAATAATAGATTGCCCCAGCACCTGGTATCACCGACAGAAGAGAACCATCCATCCCACGCCATTGCCATCCGCTGTGTCCATGACACTAATCATGCTAAGTGGGGCAGTGTCCCAGTCTAATGGGCCTGTTGCTATACAGGCATCATGCAATGTGGGAGTTGGGGCCTAGCTGGGGCCTCTGGCCTAGTGTAGGGGCCTACTGACACCCTGCACCTACACCCTTACCCTCTGATGTCCCAGCTCTGACTGGTGTGGTCCCAGATGCGCCAAAATTATCTATTCAGTCTGCAGGGGATTGCTGCAGCCCTATTTGCTGTTTTGGACCATGTGATCTAGCAGCCCCAGTGACTGCTGGGTGTTGTAGTCCCTGTGGAGCACCTTTCTGTAAGGGTCATCGCTACTATTGTGCTGTGCCTGCGCGAGGGGAGTCAAGATGGCCACCAAGATGGCCACCGCCACTATTGGGCCATTGCGCATGCGCAAACGTTGCACACGCATTTCAAGATGGCGGTCCCCGCTAGCCAGGTGTGCCGTGGACCTCCGGCGACCTGATCACCCCTCCCTTAGCCTCACTGCACATGCAGAGTGCACCCTGCACCTCCGCATCCACATCAGGAGGTAGGGAACCATGGGGGGACCATGGGGATGCCCAAAGGGGAGACTTGGCCATATTCTTCCCCTGGTGAAAATACCAACGCCCCCATTTGGGAACATTGTAACACACAACCACAACAGTTATATAATAAAAATGCAGTGTCATTGTAATGGATCGGGGGACTCACACTTCCCAGCATGTCCCCGTCACCTCTGTTCCCACGACTTCCAATCACCCCTCTTTCCTGCGTTCTCACTTTCTCCCTTCCTTCTCTCATGGTCACTCCTCCGCGGCGCGGTTTGCGTGCCCTGATGCGCGTTTGGGTCACGTGTGCGGCTCCTGCACTGAGTGCACACGTTCCTGGTCACTTGCTACCCCCCGCCGTACCAGCATCCCTCGGTGTACTCCTGTCTCCCCAGCCCTTACATTACCTGGCTCCTCCGCCTCTCCTTCCCTTTCGCCTCCGGTGCCAATCATCCCCCCGGCGGTGCGTCCCTCGCGCCCTGTGACACGCATGGTGCACGCGCTAAACACACTTACAGAAGGCGCGCGCACCCGCTCCAGTTATTTGCTGCCCCTAAACTCTAGCTTACAAGCTATTTCTCTTGATTATTTCCCTGTCTCCTCCCCTGCTCTCTCAGATCTACCCCTGCAAACTCTCACTCAAGCCTCTGCTCCACCTCTCTTCCCTATTGGTCCTCCTTCCTTTATAACCCCTCTCTGTCCTCAGTCCTTAGTCCTTAGTCATTGCTCTGCATAGCTTTCCTGTAGCTCCCGTGTCTGCAGTGTCTATGCCTAGCTCCCTTGTCTATTTCAGCGCTGGTTCCTGTCCCTGCCCCTGTTTGGATTCCCTTGGTTTGAACTTGTGTACTGCTTTGAATTTGACTACTCTACCTTCTCCTGCCCTTGAACCCTGGCTTACGGACACCACTACACTGCTTTCTCCAACCCTTGAACTCTGGCTTACGGACATAACTACGCTGCTCTCTCCAACTCTTGAACTCTGGCACACGGACATTACTCTCCGATCACTGGCACCCCGGACTCAGCAAGTATACGTTAACCCTTTCTTACCAGGACTGGCAACGCATTACCACACTCCGGGCACGCCCTCATTGCTGTGGATGCGTGTTATACCCTTACCCACCTCAGTAATGGGGACTAGCCAGGTCTGCGGGCATACAGGCGTTACAGTCATATGTACAACTTAACACATTGAATCGACTTTGCATCAGGTTATACATCAGGGTAAATATGACAATTACAGTGTATTTTACTCCGAGACCACTGCTGAGACTCATAGTGTGGTGCCCCAAATGAATTGTAGGCTATCCGGTTGGCAGGGTACCTCATTCTTTCGCTTCTGCGAAGCTCTTCTTCTGCAACTCCCTCGTGGGAGTAATACACTGGCGACACACTTTATTCGAGCTCGGCTAGTCCCACGAATTCGGGTATACCCGGGTGTATTGAGGTTTGTGACTGTTTTCTGCCCGAGTGCATTGGGTTATTTTCCAGGCAGGGATTGAAGCATTTTATTCCCGCTGGCTGCAATACTGCACAGTATATATATATATACTGCATTACAATTCATGAATTTATGCCATCTGGTAGACACGCGAAGCATTGCAGCCTATTAAATCCTAATCATTATCATTTAACAGATCAGCCGCCCGTCAGCCAGGCATGAACCCAGGCTGGGAAGGCAAACGCAACGGGGCTTGTCAGAGGTGAGGAGTGGCACATTCCAGGTATCTGCCAGGTACATACTGGGTATTTGCTCGAATAAAGTGTGTCGGTGCAGTACTTGTATGCTTGAGACTCAGTTTCTGAAATGTCTCTGGTAGGTACAAAGCAAGGACTCCTGGAGTCCAGAGGAGGGATCATTGAAGCCGCTGGAGTATGTGTATATGTCCTGGGCCCATTACCCATAGCTCCTTAGGGAGGTGCTTCTTTATTTCTTGGTGTCCTTTGAGAGGGTCCATCCATAGGACCGTGGTTTCTATTACTGATTACTCTGGCTCACTGGCCATGGTGTAGCTTCTATTTCAGGGTTGTCATCCCCCACTTGCGCGATAGGCAGGAGATGATTGCGTGGACTCCATCACGTCAACTGACGGCCAGTTTGTGTTTTCCAGGAACTCCTAAATTGCAAAGGAGCATGGCGTCTCAAGGATGTATTTACTGATGATGGTCATAGCGCCGATTGTTACCAGAATTCAGATGAGCCGATAGCTTCTCTGCTAATTCATAGGCTCGTTGCAGGCTTTCTTTGAGCCGCTGGACGTACTTGAAATGTATCCTGTTGGGTACCCCGTCGGTCGATACCCTCAGACGTATAAAAAAAAAATTAAAGTGCGCAAAAAGACCCTCTATTGTAAAAGGGAATATGCCCCATAAACACCTCAGTGATATAAAAAAAACACAACCTTTGATGGTTAAGGTCTGCAGCTGTAGAAAAAGGAGTGAACAAACACCCCTGGAACTGAAACAGAAAAAACAAGCGCAAACGCATATGGTGAAGTATGTTCAATTTGATTAATATATATTAAACGGTATGATATCTGCGTACATCAAAGTGGACAAAAGTAGGCATATCGTGCACTTAGGTTACATGTTACCCGGCACCACCAGAAGCATAGGAACCGTAGAACCGCAGCAACCGCCGTGTCACCAGGATAGGTGAGGTAGCGCTGATCGTCCGCCGTCTTAGGTAATAAATCAAAATTCTATGATATTACTGATTTTATCAACTGTAACACAACTCACGTTGTGTATTTACTGGAATGTCCGTGCGGTCTACAATATGTAGGCCGCACCAAACGAAGCTTAAAACTCCGTATTCAAGAACACGTGAGGAATATAAAAAATGCTCTACAAACTCATAGTGTTAGTCGCCATTTCTCTGTTCACCATAATAAGGATTCCTCATTCTTGACCTTTAAAGGAATTAAATATGTTCCATGCAATAGACGGAGAGGGGATAGGCTGAAGGATGTCTCCATTCAGGAGACATTTTGGATACAAAAACTTGACACCCTTGGTATAAATTGCCTGAACGAAAATATCGATATATGGTGTCTGTACAAAGTTCCTTAGGTTCTTTCTATGTGCATGAATTCCTTGTGCTTTGTTTCATTACTATATGATAAGTAAACGGTTAATATGTTGTCTCTAAGTATTTTGATTATTTTAATTACTATGTACTAATTTTTTGTTTGTTCTATTGCAGAGTTTCACTTGAACACACACATTTTATTCATATGTGCTGTTAATTTTATGATTAAAGGTTTAATTTGTAGGTTCTTAATATGTTTAAAGATATTGCTGCCCACAATGGGGTAATTCTATTAAGACTGGGACCTAATTAAGACTTCCATTATTCACACATATGTGATTTTGCCATACGTAGATCTCATTGGCTTAGACTGAAGCCGAATTGACCTATCCTGTGCAGCCATTCGGTATATATCCTGTGCTTTTCTATTTGTATTTTAACCCTGATTAAGAAGCTTCTGCTATGAGACGCGTTGGATATAACTAACTAAGTAGCCCCTACAGTCATTTATCGCTGCTATTTACCTCTTTTGAGGTTCAGAGAGACCTTTTCCGGACTTTTTCGTGTGACGTCATCAGTAAATTTTGCGGCAGTGATTGCCTTACGGCAAAACGCGAATCAGCCGCAAAACTGCACGGAGTTCCGGAGAGACGAGCCTGACGGCGGCTCCAGCGGGCACGGTACCGAGACGTATCCACAGACTCCACACAGCCAGAAGGAGGGTCTCTTAAAGACAACCCGTGACGGCTTAAGACGGCGGACGATCAGCGCTACCTCATCTATCCTGGTGACACGGCGGTTGCTGCGGTTCTACGGTTCCTGTGCTTCTGGTGGTGCCGGGTAACATGTAACCTAAGTGCACAATATGCCTACTTTTGTCCACTTTGATGTATATATTAATCAAATTGAACATACTTCACCATATGCGTTTGCGCTTGTTTTTTCTGTTTCAGTTCCAGGGGTGTTTGTTCACTCCTTTATCTACAGCTGCAGACCTTAACCTTCAAAGGTTGTGTTATATTTAAATCACTGAGGTGTTTATGGGGCATATTCCTTTTTACAATAGAGGGTCTTTTTGCATACTTTAAATTTGTTTTTCTTGTCTGTTCATATAATAGGTGCTGCACTTTTTCTCTTATTGTCATATTAACTATTATAGAAAGGGACCTCGCTCAGACCCCTAGAAGGTAGAGGCGTGCTGCCTGGGGATGGGCTAGATAGATAATAAATGTGTATCGAGAGTGATACACCAAAGAATCCCCTTTAGAT
>WSYH01000416.1:99799-155368 GCA_036426205.1 Ascaphus truei
GGACGACCTATAGTAGCGGGCATCGGCTCACTTACCGAACCTATCAGGTTCGGTCTCCCGTCATGTTAGGGACCACCATGCAGGGAAACTTGATACGAACTCCTGCAACGGGAGGCCAGGTGGATTTATCTGCTCAATACACACTATCCATCTGGCTTAAACGAAGGCTTTGTCTTTAACTCTTCTATGAACCTATGGTCAGATCACAGTCACATTTCAACTCATTTTAGTGTTGTCACCACCTACCCAATTTTTTGAAATCCAGCAAAGTTAATTCTTACTTGTATTACCTACAATAACTTAGGTCAGTTTAGGATGCAGTACTCATGCATCACCACCCCTACAGCATTTGGCGTCCCATGATCGCTATGGCAACTACAGGGTATAAAGAAGCGACCGGGAACAAGCAACGCCCACCCCGGATTGAGTCACAGGAAGTGACGAAAAATGCAGCATGTCGGGTCTTAGCTGTATGATTCATACCTTACCACGCCAGCATCTCTACTAGTCCTCTAGTCGTGACCTGTGTCTAACTTCATTTGATACACCCATTTAAAGAGGTGTCAGTGCTGCTACAGGGCAGCACTTGCTATTCACTATCAAAATAGCCTGCCTGCTTTAAATACTACCGTTGCATGTTTTTCATGCAGACCTGTATAGACACAGCTGCTCTGACTACCTAGGTCTCGTGTGCTATACCATTTCTCAATTGCAGCAGTTTACGAGTGAGCAGCTCTGCGGTCACATGGGCACCAAAAAACCCCGTTGAAAATATTACCAAGCAGCCCAAACCGCGTTTAATATTTTCAACTACTCCTGCTACTAAAGGTGCACAGATCCTCGTACCTACGCCCGTTGAGACGCACACTATACCAAGATACAGCACAAACTTGACACATGAACGCACCAATGTACAAGAATACGCATATATACTGGGTTCATATCAAACTACGATCTATAGTGTTCCATAGGACAACGCTCGTGTTGTCACTATGTGTAATCACTATTGAACATTTCCTCGACACCCAGTACTCCTTTACCCGTTACCAACCTTATACGGGCCGTCCACCAAACATTTAACTTCACGCACGCCCCGGCGCATGCGCAACCGCATATAACAGACTCTACTGTTTTAACTTACATGCGCATGCGGCGTGTGCACATTACGTGATGTGCTGCGTGAACTTCTTGTTAGTCTCGGTAGAGCCTATACCTACCAATATGTCACAGGGTTACAATAACCCATCTAGATTATGACATTAGGCATTTGCCAAGATTTTCACACTTCAAGGGAGACAGAACTAATGGGAGCACAGTGAGACGCTTGACGGAGGTTTGACATAGACCAACAGCAGTCATTATTAGTCAGTGTATAGTACAGCACTATATACTGTTTTTGTGTACACTATTACACTAATATTCAATAAAGTTTTTTATTATACACAAATATTTAATAAAGTTTTTTATTTATACACACCACATTACCCCTGACCGTCTTTATTTTCAGGTCTGCAGTGCGCCTATCTAAAGGGGATTCTTTGGTGTATCACTCTCGATACACATTTATTACATATTAACTATTATCTGCAAACAACTTCAATATGGTGTGGAGCCTTACAGCATGTAGAGCTAAACGTGAAGAGGCCTTTGATCTTCTCTTTTTAGAGGAGCCCAAAGTTACCGATGAGGCAAAAAAAGAACAAGTCTCAATGAAGGAACAGTTTAAAAATGTAGAATTTTTTTTAATAACTGAAAGTAAACAATGGTTCGAGAGACATACTATGCAAAGATATTTAGACTGTGGAAGAGCACCTCGAGGGCTTCGTATTTGAAAAAATCCTACATTTGGTCGAGACAATGAACATTTCATGTAGGAGTGGGAACGCATTCTAGATGAATGTTATAATGAGCTGATATGCCTTATCATTTTTGAAAGAATTAAATCACTTAAAGAGTTGGGTGTGTTAATTTCAGAGCAGATCACAGCTATGGAACCTTCCATTCTAAATCTGGATTGCTCTGAAATTGAACATGAAGTTTGCACCAACCTTGAACATCACGATGAGGAGTTAATTAAAACAAAGCATACAAAATTTTATAGGGACAAATCTGATTCTGATTTAAATAGACAAAAAACCTGGGCTAAGGAAGAGAGAAAAGAGAAGGAAGCATTAAAGATGTTAGCGAATGAATCTTTAAATGAAAATAGGGGTCGCCCAATGGATATGATTGACCAGAGACCTAACTATAGAACAAATGAACACTCAAGAGATAGAGGTAGGAATCCAGGGGGATACCAACATATAGATAGAAGGGAATACCCTAGAAGGGATAGATCCTACCCCAAGAGAGACGGACATTATAGGAACCCCAACTATAAGGGAAGGAACTATGACGAAAATTATAGTTACAATAGAAGGAAACAATCATATCAACAATATCAACATAGCGAGCCTCAATGGGCATCTGCTAGGGTCCCTTATCATTTACGTGTAGTCCGTCCTGCTCCCTCACCTTCTTCCCTGTCCCCTTTTTTAGATTTAGTGAGGAACAGGCATGGCACTCCAGAGAAAGGAAAGAAAAAATCACAGAGTCTCAGACAGGAGACTCCTGGAGAAAAACTCAAAAGACCTCTACCCGAAGAGGGCAAAGAGGAGGATCCAGGGTCCAAAAGAAGAGAATTTTAAAGAGCCAAACGGTATCAGTTGATAGAGGTATCTTTAATCTCTCCTCAGTGATCCTCACGAGTGACCAGAAGAAAGTCCTTAGCAGAGGACTTACCTTCTCTCAATCATGTTGAGCAAATTCATTCCAACTTTTCAAAGATTTGCATAAATTTATAAGAAACATCACACTTAAGAGACATTTTCTTAAAATAGAGAAAGAATCAACATCCATGTCATTAGAAACCCCAAACTTAGAACCAATAACAGAAGAAGAATCCAGTTGCGTACATACTTCCTTTAAGGCACAGTCAACGTTCTATCCCTATCAGTCTAAGGGTAACCATGTTGATACTTTTTTCAATATGTTAACCATGACTTAAATAGCCTTACTGAGAGTGGAACTCTGGGGAAGTTTAAACATAACCTCACCAAAGCAGAAGATCTCGCATTAAAATTCTTACAAGAAAATAAACAACTTATTATAAGACAGGCTGACAAAGGAGGAGGTGTTGTACTTCAAGATCGCTCTGTCTATGAACAAGAGGCACACCGACACCTTTGTGACCCTGTCTTCTATAAGAAATTGGCTTCAGATCCGACAAATCAATTTCTTTTGTCTTTAAAGGTACTTCTAGATGAAGCACTATCCTTGACAGTAATTACATCAAAGGAATATCCATTCCTATACACAAACTCACCAAGGATACCGGTTTTCTACCATCTTCCTAAGCTGCAAAAGTCCCTGTGGAACCCACCGGGAAGGCCTATAGTCTCGGGCATATCGTCACTAACCGCAAACCTTTCACAATATGTGGATTATTTCTTACAGAGCCTGGTTGGGAAATTACCCTCTTATTTGAAAGACTCATCCGCTGTACTGAACCTGTTTTCTGATTTTAAATGGAAAAAAACCTACAGATGGCTCACATGCGATGTACAGGCTCTGTAAATGAGTATCCCTCACGAGAAGGGTTTGGCAGTAGTTGATGATTGCCTGAGGAAAGACTCTCAATTTAAGGATCTAAATAGGAATTTCATTGTAAAAGCTATTGAATTTGTGCTGACCCACAATTACTTTCAATTTCTTTCCCAGTTCTTCTTGCAGGTTTGCAGAACTGCAATGGGCACACGTTTTGCCCCCAGTTTCGCAAACCTGTACATGGGGAACTGGGAGGAGGCTTATATCTGGTGCAATAATCCGTTAAAAGCACAAATAGTAGTGTGGCGTCGCTATATAGATGACATTCTCTGTGTGTGGGAGGGTGATGAGGAGTCTGTGAACCAATTTCTGAAATATTTAAACAACAACGAATATAATCTGGTCTTTACCCACATCACACACACACACAGAATGTCAGCTATTTGGATCTGAATTTGTCTGCTTCAGAGGAGTTTGGTGTACGTACAACCACATTCTTCAAAAAAGTGGATTCAAATAATCTTCTTTTGGCCTCCAGCAACCATAAAAAATCATGGATAAACAACATACCTGGAGGTCAATTTATGAGAGTCAAAAGGAACTGTACTAGCGAAATAGATTTCGAGGAACAGGCACAGTTCTTGTTTCTGAGATTTATGGAACGGGGATATAATTATGAAAGACATGATAGAACTGGAGAAAGTCAGGAAAATAGACCGTAAAAACATGCTAATACCTAGAAAGAAAAAGACAGACAAGACAAAAAGGATGGAAGTTGCATTTATTACCAACTATAACTCTATGCATAAACAGATAGAGGGCGTTACTAAAAAAACACTGGGGTATTCTTTCTATCGATCCGATTTTGAATGGTCACTTTACCCCCTATCCAAAATTAATTTATAGAAAGGCACGGAGTCTAAAGGATGCTTTAGCCCCAAGCGACATAAGGAAGGTTTCGGTCAGTACCTTAGGTAAAACTTGGCTTGGGTCAAAACCAATAGGTAACTATCAATGTGGAAAATGCTCAATATGCAAATTACTTCACTCCGAAAGAAAAACATTTAAATCACGTAATAAATCAAAAATCTATGATATTACTGATTTTATCAACTGTAACACAACTCACATAGTGTATTTACTGGAATGTCCGTGCGGTCTACAATATGTAGGCCACACCAAACGAAGCTTAAAACTCCGTATTCAAGAACACGTGAGGAATATAAAAAATGCTCTACAAACTCATAGGAAAAAATGTGTGTGGTGCTCTCAAGACAATACTTAAGCCAGATATGTATATAACAGGAAAACAACCCTTGGATAAGTATATATAATGTCTCTAGGAATGTAGCCCGGTAATGACAAACCCACAAACCATGCAGTAAGGAAATGTCAATAACACCAGCAGGTGACCGGTAGATGAAACATCCTATGACTTGAAACAATATAATGGGACAATATGGAACGAACTCACTTGGGAATCTTCATCCACCATAAGCAGCAAGTCCAGTTGAGTTCCAATGTCCAGGGTTGAATGTGCATCCGTAGAAAGTACTCAGAATGTGGAACAGTGAATAAAAAACGAAGCACCAAGTCCAGCTGTAGAATAGCAATGACACCAACAGGGATACGTACCAAAAATAAGCTGTTTAATAGGATCCAGACAAAGTAACAAACACACCTACGCGTTTCGGACCTCAACAGTCCTTTATCAAGGTGAATACAACCGTAAGTAATGAAGCGCCATTTATACTCACTTAAACCGCATGTAGCCCAATCGCGGAACATATCCGCATACGTCACGCGGGTCGCGTAGATGACCTCTGACCCATGACGTGCGGTCGCGTAGTTACGCTGCATAATGCGTGCCCTGGGGTGGCGCCATGCGCGAAGGGGGTGGGAGAATCACTGCACGCGCATGAGCACATGCACCCGATGCTAGTGCCTCCCACTCCATGGAAAGATAGTGCATGACGTCACTCCGTCACGAACATGTGACCACAAAGGTCAAATGCTAGGCGCAGCTAGGCAACCAAGCCCAATGCGTCCCAAAGTGCATAATACAAAAAAAACACATCTTTATTGACATAAACAAAAATAATAATAAAAACACTCCTAATGAGGAAATATATACTAATGATAAAAACAATTAAAAATGAAATAAAAACAATTAAAAGTGACCTATGATAACACTATTTCAAGATCCTCATAGTTGGTTGTATGATATTGTAAAGGCAAAGTGGAGGCATCTAATAATAACAAATTAGTATAATCATATATAAGTGTAAGCTCCATTGCCTAGAGAGATAATGAGAAAAGAGACCTTCCTTATAATGTCTATATAGTTAATATACCTTATATACATGTCTGTAGTCTGACAATCTAATATATATTGAGTTTATAGCCTATTTGGTCACACACAGAGAGTGGTGTTGCGCAAAGCTAGGTATCAAACAGAAGAGTACCAATGTCCCAGTCTGAGTTTAAACCATATGGGATACGTGTTTGTAAAGTAAATATCCAATATAGTTCTCTTCTGTTTAAGATACCTAGTCTATTGCCACCTCGGATCGGATTCGATATATATTCAATACCCTGAACACACAAATTGTCTGAATCACCCATATTACAATGACTAAAATGTTGAGATACAGGGCGACTCAAATCTTTTTTAATAATTAGTCTCAAGTGTTCGAGTATGCGGACTTTCAAGTGTCTAACAGTCCTACCAATGTACTGTTTCCCGCAACCGCAACTTAACAAGTATACCACAAACTTGGTATCGCAATTAATAAATGAATTCACATAATATTTTTTACCAGTTTTGAAAGAAAATAAATCTTTTTTGATATCCATATGTTTGCAAATTTTGCACTTTGAACATGCATAGTTGCCCTTGGGTAATTTCTTAATCACTGATTTGTCTGAAGTGAACAAACTGCCAGATACAAAGTTCGCAATGGTTTTAGCTCTACTGAATACTATCTTGGGATCCTCGTCATATACAGTTTTTAATAAAGGATCTGCTGTTAACACTCTCCAATGTTTGTGAATGGATTCTCTAATGTTGTTAGATTGATTGTTATGTTGAGTAACAAAATATGGAAATTTGGTAGATTTTTATCTTTCCTATTTTGTACTCTTTTGAGCAAAGCAGATCTATCCAAATTTCTTACTTCTCTGAGTGTCTTTTTGAGATCGTCTTTTGGATAACCTCTAGCTTCAAAACGCTCCATTCTACAGCTGGACTTGGTGCTTCGTTTTTTCTTTACTGTTCCACATTCTACAAACTCATAGTGTTAGTCGCCATTTCTCTGTTCACCATAATAAGGATTCCTCATCCTTGACCTTTAAAGGAATTAAATATGTTCCATGCAATAGACGGAGAGGGGATAGGCTGAAGGATGTCTCCATTCAGGAGACATTCTGGATACAAAAACTTGACACCCTTGGTATAAATGGCCTGAACGGAAATATCGACATATGGTGTCTGTACTAAGTTCCTTAGGTTCTTTCTATGTGCATGAATTCCCTGTGCTTTGTTTTCAGTACTATATGATAAGTAAACGGTTAATATGTTGTCTCTAAGTATTTTGATTATTTTAATTACTATGTACTAATTTTTTGTTTGTTCTATTGCAGAGTTTCACTTGAACACACAAATTTTATTAATATGTGCTGTTAATTTTATGATTAAAGGTTTAATTTGTAGGTTCTTAATATGTTTAAAGATATTGCTGCCCACGATGGGTTAATTCTATTAAGACTGGGACCTAATTAAGACTTCCATTATTCACACATATGTGATTTTGCCATACGTAGATCTCATTGGCTTAGACTGAAGCCGAATTGACCTATCCTGTGCAGCCATTCGGTATATATCCTGTGCTTTTCTATTTGTATTTTTTAACCCTGATGAAGTAGCTTCTGCTGTGAAACGCGTTGGATATAACTAACTAAGTAGCCCCTACAGTCATTTAATCGCTGCTATTTAACTCTTTTGAGGTTCAGAGAGAATTTTTCCGGACTTTTTCGTGTGACGTCATCAGTAAATTTTGCGGCAGTGATTGCCTTACAGCAAGTTGCGAATCAGCTGCAAAACTGCACGGAGTTCCGGAGAGACGAGCCTGACGGCGGCACCAGCGGGCATGGTACCGAGACGTATCCACAGACTCCACACAGCCAGAAGGAGGGTCTCTTAAAGACAGCCTGTGACAGCCTAAGACGGCGGACGATCAGCGCTACCTCACCTATCCTGGTGACACGGCGGTTGCTGCGGTTCTACGGTTCCTGTGCTTCTGGTGGTGCCGGGTAACATGTAACCTAAGTGCACGATATGCCTACTTTTGTCCACTTTGATGTACGCAGATATCATACCTTTTAATATATATTAATCAAATTGAACATACTTCACCATATGCGTTTGCGCTTGTTTTTTCTGTTTCACCCTCAAACGTATGTCTACCAGAAGCCGTGCTTCATGCCCGAATATTAAGAAGTTGGGAGTGAACCCTGTAGATTCGTGGCAGGTGCAGTTGTGTCATGCACCAGAGATTCCATGTGCTTACTCATTCTTCTGCAACCCTTTTAGGGTGCCAATCATGTCCAATAGGGTCCGGTTGAAACTCTCTGGCAGAGCAGCTCCTTCCGGATGCTCGGGACTTGGTGATGCTTAACAGTTTAAACAACTCCCTGATGAGGTTACATTCGAAGTCTCATCCTTGATCTGAGTGCAGGCAATTGGGCAGTCCATAATGGATTAAATACTTCTCCCATAATATTTTGGCCATCGTACAAGTGATCACAGACCACTACACCGGTATGCCCAAGCCTTTCCAACCAAAGACTTGGGCATACCGGGTGTAGTGGTCTGTGATCACTTGTACGTTGCTGATGCCTCTGGCATCTAGTTCAATATATGGAATGTCCAAGCACAAGAGGTCCAGGGGACCCGAGCTCATCAGATGAGCCATTTGAGCGGCTCTGATAGGGAGTGTTTTTTGTTGGAATGCACCATGAGCATCGACAGAAGTGGTGTTCTATGACTCATCCGTGACCAGAAGAACCGGTCCCGTATTAATCCGAAGGTCTTGTCCATGCCATGATGGCCGTGTTCATCGTGTAGTGATCTCAGGACCATGTGCTGCAGGTTCCTTGGTAGAACCAGTTGTCTTCTGTCTGGGTGTTATGGTATCGAACCACCCAATAGAGTAGACCCTTGTCTATTTCAAATTTGTTCATTTCTCGCATTAGTATTGTCGCTGGAAGCATATTTCAGTAATGATGGTTTATTGTGCTGAATGGCCTGGCGGATAGCTCCAGCCACCGGATCTCGTATCTGGTCCAGTACTAGATCTTTCCAGGCGATGATCTTGTCTGGAGTGATATTCATTGGATTCATAATTCCTTCATTTCATCTGGTTGGCAATAGGTGGCAGGGATAGCATTGGATTGTCATCCCAGGGAGTCTGCAACCCTTAGTTCTGAGAAGGCTACTTTGTCTTCCACGATGGCTGTGGTTGAGCATATAGCCCACATCCCGGTCCAGGGATTTCCGCCCAGAGGTCATCATCCAGAGTGGTACTCAGTCACAGTCTTCTGGATAGAGCATTGGCTCCAATGTTCAGGAGCCCCGGCTTGTACTTCAACGTGAACCGATAGTTCGAGAGGGCCGCCTGCCATCTGTGACTGGTGGCGTCCAGTTTGGCGGACGTCAATATGTACGTCAACGGATTGTTGTCCGTACGCTCTGCGAAGGTGACTCCATACAGGTAGTAATGGAGTTTGACCACGATTGTCTGCTTGAGAGCGAGAAATTCCAACTTGTGGATAGGATTATTAATCTCGCTGGGGGTCAAACTGCGACTGATGTTTGCCACTGGTCGGAGGCCAGTCAGGTACATCTGGTGCAAAACTGCACGTAGGCCGTTGAAGCTGCACCTAGGCCGTTGAAGCTCACATCCGCTTGAAGGCTGTAGGGCTGCTCAGGATCGGCATATGCTAGAACGGGCACCTCCGTTAGAATTTTCTTGAGCCCGACTTATGCTTGCTCGCATGCCAACGTCCATCGGTCTCCAAATGGCGTCTGCGGGGTTGCAGCTCTCAACTTGGGTTCTTCAGGATACATCTTCAAGAGATTATTGAGGGCCTTGGCTTTGCTGGAATATCCCTCCACAAAGTGGCGATAGTATCCACAGAATCCTAAGAAGGAGGGTAGCTCTATTACGTTCTCCGGCCTTGGCCAGTTCACCATGGCTTCGATTTTGGCGGGGCAGTAGCTATTCCATCTGTGGACACTATTTATCCCACGTAGGTCACTTATGTGCAGCAGAAATGGCATTTGTCCACGGAAAACTTCAAGACTTCATTGCCCAGTCAATCCAGCACTTTTAGCAGGCATGCCTCGTGCTCCTCCAGAGCCTTACCGAAGACGATGATATCGTCCAGGTAGACTAAGCATTCCTGTGGGTTCATGTCGCCAATGGTCTTCTCCATCAATGCTGGAATGTTGCTGGGGCACCATAAATGCCTTGGGGCATGCGGGTGAATTGGTGGAAGACAAGAGGACATACAAATGCTGTCTTATCTTTGTCTTCTGCACTCATCGGTACCTGGTAGTACCGAGATCTCAGGTCCAGTACACTGAACCACTGATTTCCCGACAGCGTGTTGAAGATTTCTTCAATCCGCGGAAGAGTGTACTGATCAGGATCAGTGCGTTTGTACAGGGTCCGATAGTCTACACATAAGTGGACCGACCCATTATTCTTCCTCACCACAACTATCGATGACGCGTAGGGGCTGCGGGATTCTGTTACTATACCCGTCGTCTCCATCTCTTGTAGGACGTCCCTCACATCTTCCACATCTCAGGGAGCAATACGTCAGGAATGCTCCCAGAAGGGCATGGTGTCGTTCAGCCGAATCATGTGCTGCGCGCTTTGGCTACAGCCCACATCGATCTTGCTAGTGGAGAATACTTCCCGACTTTCCTCCAGCTTAGCGCTTAGCCGTTCCTTCCATTTGGCCAACAGGGTCGAGTCCCCGAAGTCAAACGGCAGTCCGACCGGCTGGTCTGGCACAGTGGCGGCATTTACTTGAGCTGTCGTCACGACGGGGGTAACTGGGTATATCCTACCCAACTGTTTACCTTGGTCGAGGGGTATGAAGTAAGGAGAGATGTATTGGATAAACACCTTGATCTTCCCAGGCAGTGAGGACTTCCATTCTCGTAACTCTGGCACAAGCTTGAAACCTCGGTAGGCGTCTTCCTCGGGCGTACTCTCTAAAGAGAAGAGATGGTCGGCCTCGTCTCGGCCCAGATAGCTGCACACCGCGTGCATGATCTTCACTCCCCCTGGTGGAATCTCGATCAACTCCTTGGTGTGGTTGAATAGGTCCCCATATCCTTCCTGGGCCGAGATCTTGCAGCACTCTTCCTTCAGGATCGGATTGATCCGTAGAGACGACAGGGTTTTTTTTGCCGTCTCCTGTAGGTAGGATCTTATCACCACTTGCACCACATCGGTATTGATCCCCAAGATGATGGGAGAACTTGGGTATTCGCAGGTCTTGGGCATATAAAAGCCTTGTCATCCATGATATGAGACTTGCCGATGTTCAGCTGGGGTGTCTCTATTTAGGCCTTTATTACGCCATCAATGGGTAATCCTCATTGCTCAGTCCCCACAACTTCATCTTGTCCGCTAACTGTAAGGACAGGTGTTTAAGATGGAGGCGGTATATAATGGTCACTTGGGACCCAGTGTCCAGCAAAGCCAATGCATATATGCCATCTACCTGTATCCGTATTATCGCTGCCATTCCCACTCAAATGCAGGCTTCCGGTTGGAGTGCTTAATCGGTGATAGGCGTTGGGGCGTCCTCTGAGGGTGTGCGGGGTGGAATGTCTGTCAGGGGCACGGTGAGGGTCATGACCCTAGAGATGTGCTTCTTGGGCTTCAGACAGTCCTTCGTGAAGTGCCCGCCTTGCTCACTCAAAGCAGCTGTTGGAGCGACCTTTGCCAGCTGTGGAATGGGGAGCTAATCTCCTAGGTGGCAGGGAGATTTGCTGATGCTGCCTCTGGGGAGTATAATCCTTAGATTTATCTTTGGCACTGGACTTCTCTCCTCAGGCTTCGCAACTGCTGCCCTTTTAGTCTCCTCTTTGTGGTGGTCTTTATACTTCTTGGGAGCGTTTAGTCGGGCATGCACCTTGTGTACTTTCACCTGATTCAAGAGTCCCAAGAACGTAGGTGGACTCCCTTGTACTGCTGCGACACACTTTATTCGAGCAAATACCCAGTATGTACCTGGCAGATACCTGGAATACGCCACTCCTCACCTCTGACAAGCCCCGTTGCGTTTGCCTTCCCAGCCATGGTTCATGCCTGGCTGACGGGCGGCTGATCTGTTAAATGATAATGATTAGGATTTAATAGGCTGCAATGCTTCTCGTGTCTACCAGATGGCATAAATTCATGAATTGTAATGCAGTATATATATATATATATACTGTGCAGTATTGCAGCCAGCGGGAATAAAATGCTTCAATCCCTGCCTGGAAAATAACGCAATGCACTCGGGCAGAAAACAGTCACAAACCTCAATACACCCGAGTATACCCGAATTCGTGGGACTATCCGAGCTCGAATAAAGTGTGTCGCCAGTGTATGAGGCCACACCAAAGCATGTTGGCGATAGGGTGGGTTGGGCTTGACCCTCGCAGAAAATGCTTGTGACGGAATTCATCCACACCGGAAGCGGGGAGGAGTTTGCGGGTGAGTAGCAGCCTCAGAACCGGCAGTATATGGTGGATGAATGCTGACAGCTCCTCACCTTCTATCTGGGGGAGGGCATATTACTGGACCCAGAGCTCACTCTCATCATCCTCAAGACTGAAGGCCTCCGTTATGAACTCCACTAGCTTCCTGGACGCTTTGCCCCCATTCTGCTCCCTATACATACTCATCATCGTAGATGCTGGAGGCCTCAGGCATTCCATGAGCCGTTGTCTCTTCACTGCTACGGTGCACATCCATTCCTCCATTACCTTGAGGGCATGTTCCTTCCATACTACGATTCCCTTTTCTCTGACTGGATTGGGTGATATCACGAAAAAGGCCTTCAATATGCGGTAGGGTTGCACCGGGGACAACTGACCAATTTTCACTCTCAGTTGTTGCAGAGCTTCCACGAATAGTCGAGTGTCCCTTGAATTGTGGCCACTGTGTTGACTGTGTCCGGATCATCAACTGCCAGCATCGGTCTGACTAGTTCTCCCTGGGGAAGAGATGGTTGCAGCCGCCTGACACTCCTCTAGTGTGGTGTTAGTTGCAGCCGCCTGACACTCCGGAGTGTGGTGTTAGTGTTGCCAGGCCAGGTATAATAATGAAGACAATACTTGCCGGTACCGGTAGTAGAGGAGGAGTAGTTATTGCCGTCGCCAGGATCAGGGATAGGAG
Source organism: Ascaphus truei (assembly GCA_036426205.1). NCBI lineage: Eukaryota > Metazoa > Chordata > Amphibia > Anura > Ascaphidae > Ascaphus > Ascaphus truei. The sequence continues at coordinate 112,849 of WSYH01000416.1, forward strand.
AGTTGCGGATGATCGAAGGTATAAGCCGTGTTACAGGGATGCCAGAAGTTACGAAGTCCAAGTAGAGCCGAAGTCGAGAGCCAGAGGAGGTAGTCGTCCAATCCGCGTCTATACCTGAGGAGTCACTGAGAGAGTAGTCAAATGCTTCCATACAGAGACTATGTCGAGCGACGAGTGATGGGAAGCACAGGCATAATAAAGCTGGGCAGGCCAATGGGAAAAGGGGGCAGGCCTGGAGGACTGCAAGGAGTCTTCCCTGATAGGAGGGTGGTGTTACAGCAGTGGTTAAAAGTGCTCTGTTAGGCGTGTGCTCTGTAAGCTAGGAATGCATGCACATAACGTCTGGGGCTGGCGTGTGTGTAGGTGTGCGTGCAGGAGGGCGTGGGCGCGCCCGGCGCTGAGCAGAGGAATCGCCGAGGGGAGTGATCCCGCGACGGCGGCAGGAGCGAGGAGCCGTGGAGGTCGGTAAGGCAGGATTGTTTTGTGTGTCCAGGGGCTCCCTGCAGAGAGAGAGTGCTCCGTGTGGGAAGCGAGGAGAACGCCGATTCCTGACAGTGCTTTGATGAACCCTGGTATCTGTCAGTGTGGTTTGCAAGCTGGTTTGCAAGAGCAGGGATACTGGGACCTGACTAATGGCGACCATATGGCGAGGAGTTACTTTGTACCGCATGGCCAACTCATGGACAGTCTGGTGGTACAGTAGAGACATGGTCTCTAATTTGGTCTGACTATTTTTGAACTTAGGTTGGACACCCTAGGTTTGAGATCTCAGCAGCGCCTCCAAATGTAGCGCAGTTTCCCCAACTTTATGGGAGATATGGTTGCTTCTGTGTGTGTGGTGCGTTACCTGAGGCTCACAGGAGGCCTGAACCTCCACAGCTGGGAGCCTGGGGTGTACCTGATCCATCTGGTGACAGCCCCTCCACCTGGGCAGGATCCTAACTGTGTTTGATAACCCTGTTATAGGACAATATAAGAAATACACACTTGGCATAAGATAACAGTTTTACTGAACAGGCAATAACAGTAACACAATACTTATACATAAAGATGAAGCGGCCGTTATCCGATCATTTCACGATTTGTATTCCTGGGCATACCCAGGTCGTGCCACGTGATTTCTTCAAACTTTCCCACGTTAAGATGCATGTTTACTAGTGTTTATACTAGTGACGGCACTAGCACACTGCTGGATTGGGATACGTGTGATTGGTGTGATTGGCGGCATTCACGGAAGCATTCACAGAAGAATAACGAGTGAATGCCGTGTGGAATACAGCAGAGTTCACGAGAACGGCTCCGTTAAATGTTGTGATAACGCTTGCTGCATCTGTAGGCCTCGCGCGACCTTACCCACACAACTGTTCTTCCACTTAGTCCACACCCTGGTGAGTGTCCCCCAATGTTGAGGTTCCTTGGGCACCTACTCAACCATGTGTCCACAGTAACCAACCCGCCCAAGAGTGTGTGTGACAGTGCTGCCCACAAGATGTGTTACTTTTGGTGCACTTGTAGATGGGGATACCTGCCAGGTGCTCAAGCACCTGGTATCACGATAGAAGAGAACCATCCATCCCACGCCGTTGTCGTCCACGAAGACGTCCACCTCAATGTGGGTATCTGGTTGGAGTGTCCCAAAGTGAAGATAATCTCTGTGCCTTGCAGTGGTGGTCTGGTGCCAGACAACAGGCCGCAACTGCTGCGTGGCGTTCTGCTGTGTCCTGACACTAATTATGCTAAGTGGGGCAGTGTCCCTATAGCAGCCACAAGCTATGTGGAAGTCGGGGCTTAGCTGGGGCCTAAGAGGGGGTCTCTGGCCTAGTGCAGGGGTCTTCTGACACCCTGCACCTACACCCTTACCTGGATGTCCCAGCTCCGATGGTCCCAGATGCACCAAAAATATCTATTCTGGCTGCAGGGGATTGCTGCAGCCCTATTGGCTGTTTTGCGCGATGTGATCTAGCATCCCCAGTGACTACTGGGTGTTGTAGTCCCGGCAGAGCACCTTTCTGTAATTGCTACCGCTACTATTGTTCTGCGCATGCGTGAGAGGAGTACCAAGTTGGCCACCACAACTGTTGATTCATTGCGCATACACAAACGTACTAGGCATGCGCGTGCATTTCAAGATGGTGGCCACGGACCTCGGGCAACCCGGGCGCCCCCTGCCTCAGCCTCCCTGCACTTGCTGAGCATACCCTGCACCTCTGCAGCCACATCGACAGATAGGGAGCCATGGGTGGCCAAAGGGGAGACCTGGCCACACCAGAAAATAAACTTTGAAATCGAGCAGCAAAAGATAAGGATGAAATTCGATGGAACTCTAATTTCGCTTTTTTTAAATGTTGCCTTTTTTTACATTTATACAGTCCATCAGTATGAAAAAAATAAATGGCAATCCCCGGCGCTAATAGGAAATGGAATATAGTACCAATTGATAAAATCCAATGATGACTGAATACGTCTTTAACAATGAACCACAGTCCCACAACGATTGACAGTGTTGAATTGATAGTCCTAAAGTAAATAGAGAGAACACACAGCCATTGCGCAGTACCACAGAGGTATTGAGATCCCCTTTCCCAGAAAACTGCCTACTTACAAGATAGCAGGCTTGTGTATTCGGTGGATAGAATCTGTGCTTGCTTCAAGGGTTTCCTACACCAGACCCCTCATGATGTACTTCCAGTCTTCTGTCCCGATCTCCTCCGTTGACAAACACACCACAGATCATCCAACCGATGGAATGAGAAAAAGTAGGCAATTTTCTGATCATGTTCATTGGCCAGGCCCCAGAAGTGCCCCTGCACACATCGAAGCTGAATTCAAAGTCCCAGACTTTACACTATCATCAACCAGCAACGCCGATGTTCATCCAAAAGTCCCCTGCTCACCTCCGCCAGCACCCAGCCATGCCAAAGTTCTTTCCGAAGTCCCCTGCTCACCTCTTCCAGCACCCACCGAAGCTGAATTCGACATCCCGGACTTTTCAGTGCCATCAACCAGCCACGCCGATTTTCACCCTCTCAATCCCTCTATTTGGCCTTCACACTTCCAGGATATACACATACCCTTCTGTTTGAGGTGATGACAACCCCAGTAAGGCCACGACAGGAGGAAAGCATCCTCCCAGACCATTTACCCCCTCCCGCTGCCAGAAGCACTCCTACTACAGCACCCAGGATTGTGCTGGTCCCAGACATCATGCTGAGAGACCTGCACTCGAGTGTCCATGCGAAATACAAGATCAGATGTGGTGATCTACCTTAGAAATATGCCCATTTCATCTTTAAACACCATGTCAGTTTAGAGATGTACAGCGAGTGGACCAAAATTTTAATTATGAGGGCAATAAACAAAAGATGGGTCTTCCTGCAAATGTAAGCAGAACAATTATGGAAGAAGGGAAGGGCTATTTTAAATTTTAATAGTCAATTTGTGAAAACCTTCAGAGACAGCATCAATGCTCTTTTGAGGTGTACAAGGGCTCTTCCCTGGAAGTCCTTTGACCTGTTTGACGACTACTAGTTATAAAAAATTTTTTAAATATAGATGCACCACCAATGTTTTGGCCAGTTGATTGTTTACAATTATTTAGTTGTTTAATGCTTATTTTCTATTTTGCATGTATGGAGCTGGGCAAAGAGAAACGCGTAGGAAAAAACCCTCCTTGGCGCAGGAAACTCTCCCGGCAATAATATCAGGTAAGACAAAGTGCTCCAATCCATGCATGCCAAGTCCCTTCCACCCAAACCTCCAAAGCCTAATGTAAACCTCTAGTCCTAATGTAAAGTGTTGTACTCGAAGCCATGCATGCTTCGTCTCCTCCCCCCCCACCCCCAAAAAAGAAGATACATTTCTGAATAATTATTGTCTGTACTGGTGTCATGGCCCTTTTAGCTCCTTTTAGCCTATTAGCCGAGGATACACAGAAACAATTTTCACACTAGAATGTAACATTGTTTTGGCAATTCTAACTTGAAAGTCTGATACTTAGAATACTGTATCAGCACTAATACACACTGGATGAATAAATCCTGTATAAGTAGCCATTTACAATTAATCAGTGTGTAGCCAGGTACCCTCCAGTCTCCCCGTGCTCCAGGTTTCCCCCCCCTCTCCTTACCATCAGAGATGTGCGGCAGGGTGACAGAGTCACTGGCGGTTCCCTCCGCAGGGCGCTGCCATTGTGGTGTATGCGCGCACGCGCGGCGAGTGTTGCGCATGTGCGGAAGTGGCGAGGAGCTGCCCGCGTGCTGAGAGGTTGCGCATGAGCTGGGCAACTCCACGGCGGCCATTTCAGGGGGCGCACGAGTGCAAGCTGCAGAGCGGCAGCCATTAGAGGGAGAGCATGAGGCAACCTATGTTAAAGGCTGCAGATAGAACTACAAGCACCATGATGCTCAGGGGCAGTGACACCACCTGACAACAGGAAGCCAGTAGGGCTGCAGGATTTTGCTGGAATAGCAGGAAAGACTACTGCATGCTGTAACAGGAAGCAGGCAGTGAAGACCAGGAGCCTGAAGCTGCAGGTTAGGTCCATGGAGCTGTGCTCCAGGGATTAGGCCAACGTTCAAATCCCTAGGGCCCAGTTAGTTCCCTGAGTCACTGTAGAGGTGCTGAGAGTGCAGTATAGGGAAGGCCTTATTGCAGGGACATTTTTCCTATAGTTTGAGAGAGGTAATGCTGCAGGACTTTGCCTGATTACCAGTGCAGCCTGAGAGTGCTGGTGTAGCATCTGCTCCATAGCAGAGACAGTGTGCAGAGGATCATCCGGCTGGGGATCCCTCCCTTGTGGAGTCAGAGGGTTCAACCCTTCTGCAGAGAGCAGCGCAGTACGGCGTGGGATCACGTGGCGGTGTTGCAGAGTAATCAAGGATTCTCCTGGTTAAGACCATACCCAGGAAGGTATTACGTTAAAGTGCACCAATGGGCCCCAACACCGGGAAGCGCTGTCCCACACACACACTCTATCCATAGCTGGTGGACACTAATAGGTTAAGTGCCCTGGCACAGTGGTACACCAGGGACTAAGGTGATACATGATACAGGACTGATTATAAGCACACACTCAGTTTCATATGCGTGTTGATGTAATGCTGTGTATGCAGAGTAATAATATGTTGGCTATATGCTAAGAGTTCTTATCATTCCGGTCAGTAAATACTGTTTATCCAATCACGTGTGGTATTGTATATGTGGGTTCTGATAAGGGCATACTCCCACCTATTTGGGATCCCTCATCAGTGGAGGCTCTGCACTGAGTGTAAGTACACCCCAGGCTCCCAGTGGCAGGGGATCAGGCCTTTGGTTATCCTAACAGGTGAAAGCAGTACCAGTAGTACCGTACCCCAGGGGTACAACCGCTACAAGTGTAATCAGTGACTCTTGGCGTACAGTAGATCATGCTAAAAACTTGAGAGAAGATGTAGGCAGTTTTTAACCATAATGTACGGTGCAATTGATAATATAAAATATTGTCTCTTTCTTTACAGTCCCAGATGTCCAAGAAGCACTTGCCATTGCGAAGAAGGAAAAGATAAGGTTGTAAATTTTGAAGAGGTTACGTTGTATTGTTCTATTATTATTTTTCCCTTTATTATCCTGTCTAAATAAAATGTTTCATTCTTTAAATATACTGTTTTGTGTGTTCATGGTTTTACTGTCTAGACACTTATAGTAGTACTATACCTAAAGTTCTAAAGACATTTAAATATATAAAAATGTCATTGATACTATATACTGTACAGAATAGAGTATGTACAAAATACAGTATAAAGCTAGAAAATTAAAGTGTTTGCTACTATTTAGATACACTAACAGCAGTAGTACTGTACTTCTGTCTAGCAGATACAGTATCTAGCGACTCCGTGAGGAAATGCACTGTACTGTATCTTACTGTACAGTAATTTAATTAGGAACATCAGGAAACGCATGCGCATAAATGGGATGATACGCATATGCGTTTGAACAAGTTTCCAAATTGCCATACACGCATGTGCAGAAATGTGTTAGCACACATATGCGTTTCAACAAAGTTCCAATATGAGAAACACTTATTCGCGGAAAACATATTTTACCTTCGGCAGAAGAGGCGACATTGTATTTTTGGCTAAGGAGCCTCAGAAAGAACTTCTTTCCCATGAATACTGTATGAACTCATAACATTAATCTTCATGTACTGTGAAGTATTGTAGAGCAATAAAAGACAGGTTGAATTGCAATTAGATTTCTAAGACAACAACTTGAGATCACCCACTTCAGTTTCTCGACAGAATTACAGACAATGCTAAAATGCTATTTTCTGTACTCTATCAAAAGACTAGTAATCTCGCGTCTTAACGCGAGAATATTTCAAGAAATAACACACCATGACCTGGTAAGCAAAAGAAACAACGCGTGAAATGGTCGAATAACGGCCGCTACATCTGAAGCCGCTACATCTGAACATGTGAGTGGTTGTAAACCATAGAACACTTACAAGTGCTGTAAAACCCATACATCTAAGTGGCTATGATGAGAAGACACTTTGGTGCCCATTTAAATGGACGTGTCGTAAATAGAGCTGGGCACATTTTTTGCAGAAGTTCGAATCCTCCGCAGATTTGCAAATTCCTTTCAGCTGAGGATTTTAGCAGGTGAGTCTCAAAAAGACTGATTATTTTTTTTTCTAGGACTGAAAATCTACAAACGGATTCAGGCTTTTAAAAATTTGAATCCGCAAACAGAATCAGAATCAGCAAATTCATTTATTATCGAAGGTGTGTATTAATAAGAGTGCCATTTCAAGTCTAAGGAACTTATTTTAGTAGCTCCAAAGTTGTCATTGCCAAACCGCACAATTTGGCATGTTTAGATGTAGCAGAATGAAATGTGAGAAATAAAGTTTATTCTTTATTTCACACTGCTTCTTCTAGACAGCTTTTATTTTTAAAGTAACAAACCCATGGTTTAACATCCAAAATGCATGAATTGTACTTTAGAAAAGGAATGACCTGAGGTTATGCGAATTCCATCTCCAGTCTCATTGGTTTTGCTCTCCCAACCAAACCCATATTTCAGGCTCTAAATGTAACTCACAATATCAATCTTGTCACCCTTGAGGTGGCATGAAAAAATGCTTGTTTTTAGAAGCAGTTTGCATAATAAAGCTACAGAATAACAGTTTTATTCAAATTATGCAAATTGGAGGCTTTTTTGACAAACCGATCGGATTGGCAGAGCCAGAGTGAAACCACTTCTAAAATAGCCTTTTCAATGTGGATTGGACATGCGAGAAGGCCTTACAGAATAGCAAAGCATGCCAATCCAATTCTAAAGTGCACATTAGAAGTGGTTTGTCAGACTTCGGAGCTAATAGAAGAGTTCCTTTAGCCATTTGGGTTCTTAGGTTTTGCTGTGGGTTGCTTAGGGCTGCTACTGATGCTGTATTACTACTAGTTTTGTGCTGTTCTGTTATAGTTCAAACAATAGATTAGATAATATAATGATATACTTAAAAATATGTGTAGCATTTAACTGTGACTGACTGGACTGACCCCTGTCTGTGTCCACCTCCGGGCTGGTTTCTGGCACTACTGCATTTATAGTCCCTATTCTGGTACCTGCATTTATTATATAAACTAAAAGTTATTAATAAAAATAATAATAATAATAAAAATAATAATAATACTGTTTCAATTCATTTCAAGTAGTGCTAAACTTATACACATTTAGTTTCGGCATCCAGTGTACCAGTGAGCAGTCAGGCCACTGAAGCCAGCCACTGCCATTGTCAGAGTTACTTGCCAGTACCACTGCCAGTTCAACATCAAAAACCGTAGCACACAGGAAAATCATAGGAAGAACTCTGTGCAAAGTACGAAAGTAGTAATAAGAGTAAAATCACTCACACATCCTCACACTTCTTTCTTTCTCTCTATTCTCTCTCTCGTCATATCGATCTACTTGCACATACTGTAGCTGCTATATAGTTAGATATACACTTAATGTACATTACTTATAGGTAGAGACTGCGGAGAATATTCTAGTAGCTGTGAGTTATGCTCCACTCGGATTTGCATATTTTGGTATTCTGTTGGTCCTTCTTGCATGTCCAAACTGAGCGGAAACAGTTTTTTTTAGAAGTGGTTTCATTATGGCTCTGATAATCCGACCAGAAAGATAAAATTGCTCCAACTCTAAACTAATTCTATTAGCTCTCTTAACTGCATAAGTCTGAACTGTTTCTAATAACTTGTAGCTCCTGCCTCCCATCCAATAGTAGTACTTCACTCCTCCCGCTCTGCCATATAATATGTATCCTTCAATTTATGCCTGCCTAATAAGCTTTTGGCTTTTCTAACTACTTGTTAGGCCTTATTAAGCTGTTATACCCCTTCCCGCTTCCTTATTTAAACACATTTAACTGCTGCTAGTATTAGCATAACTTTTATATAACTACTTAGTTACTTAACACACCTAGCTTGGCCTTGAACTTCGGCCTTCCCCAATAACTGTTAAAAAGGCAATTCTTCTAGTCCCCTTTTCTCTACTAACGTTTTTCCAGAATACCCCAAGTAGTACTCTTAGTCCTTTGCACCATTCCAAGTCCTATTTTTACAGAGTTGATCTAAGAAATATCAGAATGATTTCCCATATCGCTGGCACTCAATGCTGGATAATAGTAGACAGAAAACAGTGGTCTTACAGATAATTGCTGTAAATCGGTCTAATGACCCTAGAAGAACAAGGAAGATCAAAAAATAAAAATAATAAAGTTTTTTTTCATAATAACAATAGAACATTCATGTAAAGGTTTAAAAACATATATGTAGCAATAAAAGCCCCATAATCAAGTAGCTTATAGAGAGGCTGTTCAAAATAAATACACCTCTATGTGTTTAATGATATGCAACCTAATGTATATTGACATTGAATTGCACTATAATAGTTTCAGCTCAGGATTAGCGGTCTACCTATGATACAATGTATCTATGTAGAAAGGTATCAAAGGTTATTGCAGTAACAGGTGTATAAATGGTATATCCCTGAATGAATATCTCGATATACATATACCATCCTATATACAGAGTCCGCTTAACAATATGTTATCAAATCGGTCAAACCTTTGCATGAAATTTCTATTGTGATTATGAAATATAACTTTATTATTTTTATTTTTTGATCTTCCTGGTTCTCCTGGGTCATTAGACCGATTTACAGCAATTATCTGTAAGACACTATTGTCTGTCTACTATTATCAAGCATTTAGTGCTACAGTAGTGATATGGGAAATCATTCTGGTCTTTCTTAGATCAAGTAGCAAGAAAATAACCAGGGTTGGCGCTCAAGAGGAGATAGTGCCACAAAGAAATAATCCAAATTAAAACAGTAAAATAGTGACACCCTCTGGAAACCAGGGCTCACTACAAGAAATTAACCCAAAAAAAGTTCGATAGACATATATAATAAAACTAAAATGAATAAACAAAGGATACCCGCTCAACCTAGACAAGATGGGAAAGTCTTTGTTTCCCTTGGGAAGTAGTGGGTAGAGGTGACAAGGGAGCGGGACACCATGCACATGTAAAAGAAGAGAGATCACAAAAATAGTACAGTACTGTAAAGCACAAAAATTATAATCCTATGAAATTCTGCAAAGGTTATACTCACAAGCAGACAGTTAGTGAAGGCATTTCACACATAAAGTGTACACGAACAGTAGTCTCACGTAGAGGGGCGTCTGGGGACCAGGATGGGATGGATAGGGTGCATTACAGCAGAGGACAAGAACACACCATAGCGCAAACTGAGCAACAATTTAATGAATTAAAAGACACTTCACAAGTGCTCACTTACAAAGTATAAGAGATTATCAGGCAATAAGGAATCAGAGGTACAGGCATATGATGATCTCACCACCCCTTCCTCTCCAGGATTCACGATTAGGTTTGGAATGGAGACGCTCTGCCAGAAGTGCTCCTAATTGCAGCTGCAAGAAGCAACGGACAGCTCAGCGTCTCTCCTCCACGTGTCTTGGTATCTGACTTGATTCGACGTTTTTCTACACTTGTTCTTAAATACATTCAGTTCGCTCTTCATTGGTGGACATGATACAAAGCCAATCCAAGATGGCCACCGTCAGGACAAAAACTTACAAACACCTTGTATAACTTTATCGGCCATATTGTCTTAGTGACACAGTATTGGGATACATGATACAAAGCCAATCCAAGATGGCCGCTGCCGGGACAAAAACTTACAAACCCCTTGTATAACTTTATCAGCCACATTGTCTTAGTGACACAGTGTTGGAATACATGATACAAAGCCAATCCAAGATGGCCGCCATCTGGACAAAAACTTACAAACACCTTGTATAACTTTATCAGCCACATTGTCTTAGTGACATAGTGTCGGGAATGGACAACAGGTCACAAACCCTCTTAAATTGAGTTGTCAGCAAAGAAAATATATTGCATACAGTTAGAAATATACCCAAATGCAGTGTTTATATAATACTGATAAAAATTAAAAATTAATTCTAAAAGTGCATTTTGAAAAGAATATAAACATATTTTTAAAATACATACAAATTACAATTATTGCTATTGTTAAAGATTTTTAATTGTTCACTCTAATAGTTAAATTACAAATCAAAAAATAAAGAATAGTATCTTTATTGCAGAAAAAAATTGCTAAAATTCTAACTAATTCTAATTGCTATCCTTGTAGTCCAACCAGGCAGCATATATGAAATAAAAGAGAACAGAGTTAGCAAGCACATAGTATACTTTCGAAGAGTATCTTAAGTATCTTAAGAAGACCACATATTGAAATGTTAAAACAGTGAGAAAAATAAAACTACAAAAATCAACTATCATTTCGGGTGATATATCATGGTCCAAAAGCGTAAAAAGTAATAAAAAAGCAGAGTGATTTTAGGGACAGTCTACAGATACTAACCAGTACTCTATTTATTTGAAAAATTAAAATTTTTATAATATTGGTTGTTGGGGGAAAAAAAAAAATATATATATATATATATAATAAAGAATATTAGTAATTGCTTTTCGAATATATAAGATCTCCAATCGTATTCATTGAGAGCAACTACATACCTTAGTGGATCCGATATGTATCAAACGTACATATAAAAGAAAAAGGATAAAAAACAGCAATGAAACATGGTACATTCATCCATCTTAACATCACTGGTTTCACATCTCATTACAACCGTCATTAAAGAAAAATGTATTGCAGATTAAAATGAAATAAAGTATAATCACACTAAGAAAGCTCCCAACTCAAAATCAGCATTGAGACCTGACGGGATCAGAGTCCTTAATTTATAAATCCAGTGCGTGGCCATGGTGTCCGACGGGGCGCACACGCAGCACATAGGGAAGACAGCACGACCTCTCAAAGTGTATTTTAGAACACCTGGGTAACATCAATATGTGGTCTTCTAAGGATAGCAATTAGAATTAGTTAGAATTTTAGCAATTTTTACTGTAATAAAGATACTATTCTTTATTTTTTAATTTGTAATTTAACTATTAGAGTGAACCATTAAAAATCTTAAACAGATGCGCATGCGCGGCTGGCTGGTGATGGTTGAGTAATCACACAGCTCCACCAACCGCCGGCACTTTTTGGCAAATAATCAATATCAAAACCGGCTTTTATAAAAATCAAACTAGCGCTACGGACAACTAAACTCACCCCAGATCGACAAATAAGCCCCAAAAAAGTATGGCAGCAACGAGGCAGAAGACCCGGCGCAAGTCGGATGTCAGGGCCTACTTCACCGGGCAAAGCAAGGCTGGAGCTGCGGAGCTGTCAGCGGTCTCTGACTCCGACTCAGCCCAAGACACGGAGGGCTCAAGGGCAGCAGCGGAGCAGTCCAAAGTCATCAAAAAAGAAATATCCTGCCTGCTAATAGATTTAAAATCCTTTTTCAGGGGGGAGGTGGAGGGGCTCCGGCACAACCTCGCGCAGATTGGGACGAGGACTAACGAGCTTGAGGAGCGCATGAATGTCAGCTCAAATACCCACAAAGAAACAAACTCTCGGATGCAGGCCTTAGAGCAGAGATTAATGGAGCTGGAGGCCCGACAGGAGGATGGGGAAAATAGGGACAGAAGAAACAACTTAAGAGTCCGGGGGATCCCAGAGGAGATTCTGGACCCGGAGGCCCTGCTGACCCGCTGGATGGCCTCTATCCTGCCGGGCAAACCGGACTCCGATTTAAGAATGGATAGATGCCATAGGGCTCTTCGTTCCAGACCTCTGCCATCAAACCCCCCTAGGGATGTGATCCTCCGGCTCCACTACTTCTCCGTCAAGGAGGAGGTGGGTAGGATTGCCCATGCCACCCCCCCATATCACCTTTGAAGGAATCACCCTCATGGTTTTCCAAGATCTATCTCCCCTCACCCTTGCCTGGCGGAGAACTGTAGCCCATGTCACACGGGCATTAAGGGACAGTGAGGTCAGGTACAGATGGGCATTCCCATTCGCCCTCGTGGCCATCAAAAATGGCAGACCACACGTGCTCAAGCACCCCTCGGAGGGGACAGCCTTCTTGAAAAACTGGGGGTGCGGGGGTTACCGGACAATACAGCAGAGGGAGACCAACAAGGGCATAAAGCGGACTCCCTGCCGGGACGGCATGGTTCTTCTCCCCCGAAGGAGAGGAGGCCGAACAAGGAAGGGGGGAGCGGAAAAAGCCCATAAACAATGGATAGATCACAGACTGTGAATTGATGTTGCACCTGTTGAGCGGATTAAGAAAGTTATTGCCCTTCGGCTCTGCCAGGCAGTCACCCTAATGCGAGACTCTTTCGGTGCTAAGGTTCCAAAGATGAACTACAACTGTGGGCCCTATGGAGATTGCACCAATACTTGTGCTCCAAAATGGCGTCTCTCTACCTACCTGAGTTGAAAGAAGACGAAGAGGCGCGAAGACCCTCATGGCGGCGGGGTTTTCGGTGGGAAGGAATGCTCCGACATCAAGACCCGCCCAGGGAGCTTCCCTCAATCCAGCCTTCTCTCCGTGAGGATCCGCCTCCGACTGAGCCCGCCTCGCCCAGCCCAGTGACGTAGAGGGGTCCGCACTCGCGAGAGCAGCAGGAGAGACGCCGACGGAGGATCCAACAGACGGCAGCGTGACGTCCAAAGAGAGGCGACAACCCGGAAGCGGATCGGTCTTCCCTGGCGGGGGCGCGCGAGTTCCGCCGCCAGAGAAAGACATCTGAGTATGCTGAGCGCTGGGGACTGGAACTCCGATAGCGGTGCAGAAGGGGGATGCCTGGCCGCTTGGAGGGGGTAACCCGCGGCGGTGGGAGAGGAGCATGGGGGGTGCGGGAGGGATTAAAGAGTATAGAGAGTACATAGGGGAGATGAGACATGTAGGGGGGATAAGGGGGCGTAGAGGGAAGGGATACTAAACAAATAGTCAGTATACTGAGGATTTCAGACAGGTATAATTCCCGATGGAGGAGTGAGTAGGGGAGTCGATTGAATCAAAGAGAGTAGGGGGGCAGATACGGGAAGAAGAGAGGGTGGCTGCAGGAAGGGTACAAACAGTTTAGGGTTTCTAGATTTAGTGCTGGGAGTGATTTCAGAGTTAGAGAGAAGAGTTCAGGGTAGTTAAGGTTTAATCCTTGGTTAATTATGGGTAAAATTCTTTGTAGTTGAGAAGTTAGTTGTCAGGTTTTGACTAAGCGTAACTGCCGGCGGGGGGGGAGTAAACACCGCTCTGCCTGCAGGTATGTGCGTCAATTCCGGGAGGCGGGGCAGGTCCCACCTACCTGGCAAAGACCCGGTGGTCCGTGGCCGGTTTCCGGAGCCATGGAGTTTGACCAGGGGGGAGGGGGGTCCAGAGAGAAAAGATCTCCACCGGGCCATTTGTTCCCACTCTGCCGATGATTTGCCGATCACACACAGGTGTATTGGCATGCATGGCGAGGTAGTGTTAGGTTCGCCAATGAAACTTCTTGCTGAATCTGCCGAAGCAAGCATGTTTTGGATTGAGCGGCCCATTTAAAGGCAGCGTGTATTTTTATTCATTCTCTGTGTTGTTGGGAGAGACAGAGAGAGAGACACACAGAGCTGGGTGATTTACATATTTCATATTGACTGAGAGAGTTGTTGCGTATTGTGAGAGGTTTGTCCTAAGTTGTTTTGTTAACATCTTTGTCTTGTTTTCACTTTGTAAGTGTTCAGTGTGATTGTCTTTAAATTTATTTTCTGTTCTTTGTGAGTGCTATAGGTATGGCCGAAAGGCGTGGGAGGAGTGATGCTGGTGTGAGTGGTACTGGTAGTCGTGTGAGTATGCGTCTGAGTGAACGTAGGATTCAGGGGAGTGCTGTTGCTGCGAGTGCGACTGGTGTTGCTGGGAGTGTGAGTGGTGTTGCTGTGAGTGCGAGTGCTGCTGGTGGCTCTGTTGCTGGGGCTGCTGGGGTGTCTGGTGGTGGTGCTGCTGGGGTGTCGGGTGGTGGGGTGGTTGGTGATGGGCCGCATTTGGAGTCTCTTCCATTGGAAGAAGGAGAGTCCAGTCAGCAGCAGCCAAGCTCTGTGGCTGCACGTGGTAGGAGGAAACGTGTGCAGCGGCCACGTAATCCTCGTTTCAATGAAGAGGAAAACAGAGTTCTTGTCACAGGGATTTTGGAGCACTATGACTCTCTGTATGGGCATTTACTAGGTAAGTCTATCTTTGCATTGATTGTTCAAAGACATGTTATCCTATCTCATGTGAGATGTCTTAATATCAAACTATTATTATCTAATATCTATCAATTAAAGTTAATTGTTACACACATAATCCTTCATGCTTTATAGCGACCATAACAATCAGTCTAAAAAGTTTGCCAAAGGTCATACAATATTCATGCAAGCTTCCTTAGATTTGTATGTTTACACGTAAATGGTCATGTGGTACACATATTCAACCTAAACCAGCATGTTTGGTATCTCTTGGAACAGGCAGCACTTTCGAAAACTGCTTGTTTTTCTAATAATATTTACCATCATATATTTTGTATGTATTTCAAGAGCGGACAAGTTCAGCCTCCAGAAAAGAAATGTGGGATCAAATAACATTGGCTGTGTCTGCGTGTGGGAATCATGTCAGGGACCGGGCAAAGATATCAGGGCAAACTTAAAGAAAAAAATCCAAGCACAACGGATGCATGCTTCTGCAACTGGAGGTGGGCCGCCAGCACAAGCTCTAATGTTAACTCCATTGGAGGAGCAGATGCAGGAAAAATTTCTTCCTGTCGTCGTGGAGGGTTTGCCAGGGGACAGAGATATCAGAATTTATTCGGCTCAATTTCCACCAGGTGACAAATGTTACTGTACTATGCGTGTCGTATGTTACAGTTCTTATCTATATTTCCGCTGAAACTTATAGTTTCTTCACAATATAAGCATACCTACATATATATCTGTATATATGTCTATCTATCTATCTATCTATCTATCTATCTATATATATATATATATATATATATATATATATATATTTATATATATATATATATATATATATATTTATATATAGTTGTCCTAAAAAAAAACAAAAAAATATTATATATATATATATATATGTGTGTGTTTGGAAACATGTATTGGCTCAGCAATCGTGGATGACATCATTATGAGTAAACATACACAACTTGACCTGCATGAAGGGATTATGTGTAATGATCTTCCAAATAACACAAACTGCAACCTTCTACTTTACAAAGCATTCAACATCTTTGCCCTATAGTTGAAAGCTGAATGTATGTGTGAATCTTTTTACAAACAATGGGTTAACATGCATAACCACAAAGCACACCCGCACTCATTCTTTGTCACAGTAATGTATAACTTAGTTATACTGTGTCTGTGCACACAAATGCATAATTCACTATTTCATGTATGTGTCGATACATATATACATATATACATATTATATATATATATTATATTATATATATAATTATATATATATATATTATTATATTATATGGAAACACAAAAAAGAAAACCTCTAAATTAGCACTCAGACAAATGTTTGCAAAGAATAAAAGGGGTACTTTAATTAAATTAGAAAAAAATAACAGACATACAACCAACTAACTGGAGAGCCTGCCTGACTAATGAATAATGAAAAACCAATGGACCAAAGAAAAAAAAAAAAAAAAAAAAAAAAACATAGAATGCAACATATAATAATGGACCCAAAAAGATATAATGCCCTTATGAAACTAGCTTACTGTGGGAACAGAAGTTCCCACAATAAGGCAATATGGACCGGCCGGTCACCACATGTATAAGAAACCATAGAGCATCACAGGTCTACACATATAAGCATGAAAAAAATTCTTACAGAAAATAACATAAGTGCTATACTGATAGCAGTAAAAAATATCACTAGCAAGGTGTAAACCTATTGCAACTCAGGTAATGCTAGGGCAAAGGAGACATAAAGGTATGTATATTTAGTGACCCAAATACATATATTAAAGCAGGCCTTTGCCCTATTTTGGACAACCAACTAAGTCCTATATTTTTGGACTTTTCCAGTGGACAGTGCTGTGCTGATCTTTGTATGCAGTATCTTTACATCAAGGAGCTGAGTATCTTGGGTTATTATATCCCTCCCTGTTTTTGTTTCCCATCTGCTTTAATATATGTATTTGGGTCACTAAATATACATACCTTTATGTCTCCTTTGCCCTCGCATTACCTGAGTTGCAATAGGTTTACACCTTGCTAGTGATATTTTTTACTGCTATCAGTATAGCACTTATGTTATTTTCTGTAAGAATTTTTTCATGCTTATATGTGTAGACCTGTGATGCTCTATGGTTTCGTATACATGTGGTGACCGGCCGGTCCATATTGCCTTATTGTGGGAACTTCTGTTCCCACAGTAAGCTAGTTTCATAAGGGCATTATATCTTTTTGGGTCCATTATTATATGTTGCATTCTATGTTTTTTTTTTTTTTTTTTTCTTTGTCCATTGGTTTTTTCATTATTCATTAGTCAGGCAGGCTCTCCAGTTAGTTGTTTGTATGTCTGTTATTTTTTTCTAATTTAATTAAAGTACCCCTTTTATTCTTTGCAAACATTTGTCTGAGTGCTAATTTAGAGGTTTTCTTTTTTGTGTTTCCATATCTATCTCCTTCCTCTAGCACCACCTACAGCTTATATCTTTGTTATAACTATTTCAGATATATTTTTCTGACTTAGGTAGGTTTAGACTTTGCTTTATTTATTGGTAGTGATGCGGTATTCGCCTCTTTGTGTATACTATATATATATATATATATATTATATATATATATATTAGTGATAATCTATGTTACACCTATAAACAGGCCATTACTGCCTAATCAAGTCTTGCATGGAATATTGAGCATTCAAGGCGAACAAAAATAATTTGCACAAACACATTTTGTTATATTTTATTAAAGCTCTTTTTACGCTTCATGTAGTATAATGTGAGCATAAATAGGAACATGTACCATATGGTATTTAATTGTGTTCATATGTAGCTCACATCATATTTTTATTTCGCACATGTACCGGTGTACCGGTGTGTGAAACCAGCTGCAATTAATATGTAATCACAGCATAGACGTGAACAGAGGGGGTGGTGTCGGGCACAGAGCCAGATCACAGGGTCATGGTAGGGTCAAGTCTTGTCGGACGGCTTACAGCTGGTAGAAGCAAATAAAAGGTCAGGGTGGTGTCACGTCTTGGGGGAGGGACTACAGTTGTTAAAAGCTGACAAGGTGAACAGAAGTGCATCACATTAATTTGAAATGGTAATTATCTTTCACCCACCAGTCCACAATATATTAAAACGTATGTTAGTCATTCGTTCACTCATATATTCTTTAAACGTTATAGATACACCACCTTATCACACCAGTACCATCTGTGAGCGACACACTGCATGTGTTGCTGAGTGTCAGCCACATTGAGCGCTACAGCTGCTTCTCTTAACTGTTCGGACAGATCTCTAAACACATTCATACACATTTCCACAATTAGGTGCTGAATTCTAAGCAGAGTCAACTTTGCTTTCATGGTAGTGATTTACATTATTCTAGTTAGATTACTACACAACATATGCAGTGTATGTACAACAGAACACTTAATTGTACAAGCATTCCTGCATGAACATTGTATGTTGTATGGTGTTTAAAATAAATGTGCCGATTAGGTTCACATGTACATTTATATTAAGATGGATAATACACAGATTGCCCTAACCATACCATTGTGATTTCGTTATGTGATGCTGATATTTAGCCATAACTACTCCCACTACAGATACTTCATGTTAATTATGTACACATGACAATTAAATTCTGATGTTATTCTTCTATATAGTTGCGCCTGCAGCTCCTGTGTCACCAGACACTGAACATGTCTCATCACCTGTCTCATCAAGGTCATCATCAAGAATGGAAGGGGAGAGTATGAGGTGCAGCCCATATAATGTGTACATTTGAAGAATTTCATTTGCCATGCAAAATAAATGCCTTTCACATGTAATGAACTTCACATCAGTTATTGTCACAGAAGATGTAGTGTTTCCTGACAACATGTATTGTGTGTGTTTTAAAGTATCAGCTAGGAGTTGTGATGTTACAAAAACCTTTCATTAATTCTTCTTTCACACTGAGTCGAAACATCATTGTTACTTCAAGCATCATCTTTTAATTGGACACAAATAAAAAATTATGGAAACATGTTATGTGTTCCACTATGAGAAAAACTATCATTATAGTGAAAACAAAGTTAAAGTTCCATGCCAGTTCATAATGTCTTTCTTTATTTGTAGAACCAGATGTTGCCGCTCAAGGACAAATTCACTCAAGTGACCATGAAGATGTTGACACTCCTGGATTAACACAGCATTCAAGTCCTCCTGCTCGTGACACATACTCAGCTATTGCAGCTTCTGAAGAACGAATCTTGGGTGAAGAAAATGTCGCCATTCAGAAATAATGTCAGTGCTTGAAAGGATGATGTCACTGCATGAAAGGATGCATGAAAGGTCAATATCAGAAATGTCACAAATTAAAAAAGTCATCAACCAAGTTCCTAAAGAAATCCAAAATGTAAACAGGACATTACAAACACTAGTTCTGAATGTAAGCCAAGCAAATCAGTTCAGAGTACAGCAAGAGAACAACAATTCCACTTTACCCCATCAGAGGATGGATCTTTACATGCTGCTACTTTTTCTCCAGAGTCATCAGTTCTTCATTCCCCAGTTCTGGATGATACCAATACAGTAGGTGCAAGTTCTGTGCAGGTCCCTGTCAACATCCAACCGCTTACATCTGTTCAAAATATGGAACCGACACCTACAAATGAGACACGCAAAAGAAAGTTAGGGCAACAATTACTAATAACCAGCTTTTGGAAGAAGATTAAAACACAAAAACAAAAAAGTGCTCCACCATCACTGTTGCAATGTTTATCAAGTGTTTCACAACTGCCACAGCACACACCCAGTGCCCCTGAACTGCCACAGCTCACACCTAGTACCCCTGAAGTGCAACAGCTCACACTAAGTGCCACTGAAGTGCCATAGCCCACACCTAGTGCCACTGAACTGCCACAGGCCAGTACAAGTGGTACAGTTAAGGCCAGAGTACTTGGCAGAGGGAAAAGGCAAACACAACAGCCAACAAGCAGGCCTGTGATTCACTCTCAAAAGGATAAACAAAAATAAATAATCACATTCACTAAATTTGTTGCTGTCCCGATGTTGTTTACTGCAGACTATTTCATGCATAGTGTATGTATGATCATGTACAGATTCTTGATAACATTCAAGTATGTCCTTGTACACATGAATGTTTATAAATGCTTACTGACTGAATGAAGGCATATTTTATAACATATGAATATCTATTAATCATCAGTTGATTCATGGTATAACATTATTACACACTTGGCATGTTAACGGAAGATTACATTTACTTAGCTCTTGTTCAAGATGAGATATATTTGGATTATTTTTGTAATGTAGATAGTCATTTCATGCTAATATTATTGACATACAACTTTAAGTAAGTACCCATATAACAGCATACATTTGAATGTTATGTTTTCTTGTGTCTTAACTCTGTAAGACATTACTTACCTAAATCTTCTTTCATAGTTTATAATGTTGGCATGTGATCATGTATGATTTTTGGTTACAATAACAGATATGTAAGGCTGTATGAATATATCTGTAGTCTCTCTGTATCTCTATCTATATATGTATACACACACACACAAAATTTGACCCTGAAGAAGCTCCTTTGCTGGAGGGAAACGCGTGTTGGACGCGCAATGTTGTCAGTCTCCTACTTAGAGCTGTTTTTAATGCAGTGTTTGTAGTATCCTGCTTCAGTATGTACAGATCTTAACACTCAGCAAATTTAGTCGAGTGTCTTTAGTCAGTGAGTTCTGTTGTTATTTACCTAGTGTCCTATGTGTTTTTACAGTGTATATGCTGTGAATTCATCATATTGCTGCTGTGAGTGTCAGTACTTTCACTCACAGTTTATGTACCTCTTACAATAATAAAGAGTTCACTGAGCTGTTGAACAATAGATCCTCACACGAGGAGAACTGGATATTCATCCATTAGTACCTATTTGCCATCACTGACTTTCATAAATTTACCATCCGGTCTGTTAGCTGATCCAGAGGGGGTTACACCCTGACTTGTAGCATCATATCCTCCTATATCCCACTATCACTAGCTGGTTAATTGGGATAGTAAAATTACACCTATTTGATGACATAGATGCTCGATAATGTTGATTTAATTTATTATTAATTCACGTTACACAATTCTTCGGTAATATATGTTTTAAGTAAATTTAATAAAAGTTATTTTTTACACTTAGTGGTGTGCAGTTTAGTGAATTCTTTTAGGGGCACAATCACTTTGTGTTCCCTTCCTTTTTGTCTGATTCACTTTTCAGTTCACAGTTTGCACCCACTATTCGATTACCTGATTTATCTATTTAATAACCCAATTAGTATGGTTCTGTGATCACTCCCTATCCCTCCCTTGTTGTTTCTCAGTGTATTATAACCTTGGAACAAACCGCGAAGATAACATGTAACTATTCACACATTCAGCAGACATCCGTATGAGTACAACTTAGACACTGTACACTTGAAGAGAGAAGAAATGGCAGGAGCTTCCACATTGCACAGCCATCCACGTAAATCATACACATTTTTGATTTATGAAGCAATCCAGTCAACGCCACAGAAAAAGGCAACCGTGGGGGAAATCTATGACTTGATCCAAAACAAATATCCATACTACCAAGAAACAGCCAATCAAAATTTTTTAAAACTTCTGTACATTTCACTTTACCCGCAAATGAATATTTTGAGCGTGTCCCTCATCGTCAAGCTCAACAATACAGCTGCTGGCAGGTTGCTGCAACATTTAAACTTACCATGGAACATATCTGCTGTTAAATAGCATATTTTTGCCTAATGCCAGTTACATAGAAGCCTCACAGACTGTCGCGTCGGCTGATATACCTGCAACGTCCATTCCTCTCGACAAGATGCAAGATGGACATAACTACTATGATATGTTTCAAAACTTATATGGCCAATATGAATGTGGAGGTGAAAACAACCAACAACTGTACGTACCTCCGGACGTCTTGTTTGAAGAAGCCACTGCAGATCCATATGACGGCCTCACGGAGATGTGTCTGAATCAGGATTCAAGGGTTGGCTCAACCATGGGTGATACTGTTGTGCCTTCCTGGAGCGATTTGTTGCAGCCAAATCAGTTTTGACTTCTACAATAATGGTAAATACACATTCCGTTATGCCTTGACTCAAATTATATATGTCACAAATATTTTAACATAATCTGCATAATATACACAATTTGTTAGCCAAATGAGTGGATACAGCTTAACATTGCAGACAGCCTTACATGTAGCGTGCACAAAGATATTATTTCCTATAACAATATACTACATGACGAACCATTAGTATACATTGGTGACGGAGTCCTAAATCATAGATTATTATCGCTTTTAAAGTATCATTTCAACATGTTACACTAACTGTAACACACACACCTCATTGTTTAGCATTCAACATATAAAAACAAAGTGTCGCCCACATATGACGTGGGAACATGGTCATGTCCCAAGGCGTCCTTAAAAAGGTTACCGATGCAAGGCCCACCCCCAACCGACGTGCGCGCGTGAAACAGTATTGGCTGTGTCCGTAGCTTATTGTTACGGTCAGTGCAGTGTGTCATGCGGGCGCGTCGGTGGGGCGGTGTGTGCACAGCGCTGGAGGCCAATGTTCATTCAGTGGGAGGGGTGTTTGCGTGCATTTCACGGTGCCTTAACATGACGTCACACGTATTTTGTTGCTCATTGGCTGATCGTCTGTTTTGGCCGTGGGCACACGTCCGTTTACAAAGTTTAGATATGTACGTGTGTAGAAGTGAATTTGTTTCGCTTCCATATCATAACTTTCAGCCATGATATGCATACTGTTAGCAGCACCATGGAGGGACATGTATTTAACGCACAGCGTACACATCTTTTTGCGCATGCGCTAAGACTTAGTCCACACATTTGTGACGTGCGCGCGCAACAGACGTTGTGCGCACACATTATTATGTATGCAGGCACCAGAACAAACATATTAGTATTAATGCCAGCAACGCCATTTGAAAAATGAGATAGTTCTGTATCTTTAGTTTTATCCTTGCAGTTTAAACATATACGTAACTTATGCGTGAATATCCACAATCATATAGAGATGTGTTAAGTGTTGTCATGCTGAAACATAGATAAATGTGCCATCTTTGAACATCATGTGTTTGCTGTATTTCACAGATGTCGAGGATGAATACATGGGACCAATGTATGATTTCAGATGGGACAATCGTTATATTAGATGATTGTGATGACTATTATAATAAATATATAACAATGCTTGCAATGATTGGTGCGCAGATTAACAATCACTACATAATGTTATCCTATTGTGCACATATTTACTATGCACTTAATTATCATAATGATGTTGCTAAGCACTGAAGATAGATCTTATATTCATAAATTTTAAATTTCTACTAACATTATATGTATTGTCATGTGATATATGCTACCCACATTATCACTCAGCAAACACATTAATCTACTATATATTATATTCTCACGTGTGACTTGTCAAAGAATGTAAATGCTACATAACAACTGATAGAAACTTTATAGTCGTGTCAATGTTATATTATCACCTAGGTTGTAGTGGTAACCTAACATGCATGAGCTAATGAATGTTAGGTACAGATCATTACACCATAAACATTTGTGTGTACATTTAATTCACACGAGTAACTATAGTTTAGTGTTATTAGTAAACATTCAACACATACATGTTGACGCCAATGATAAAAACAACATTATTATATAGGTTTATATTATTTCTGGTAGAAATACATGCATCACACAGAAACTAAAACAATGTGTGCGTATGTAAATGTCTACTTCTTTTATGTTCATATGTTGACAGTAGTTATAAAGGATCATGATCATTATGAATAACTAACGTGAATGAAATAAAAATGTTATTAACTACATTGTCATTGTGTTGAATGATGTAGGAAAGTTGAGAATCCAAAGAACTATACTTTGGAATGGTGTTAACATTTTGACAAATGTTAGATGTACGTCAAATCAACACACATCTTTCACTTATACATACACATGTGACAATGTAGTAATCAACATGAAGATGAAGTGAGAGAATAAATAATCACATACATTGCAATGTTAATGATATTTACCACATTTGAGTAATTTCATACAAACATGCATTGAGTGTTAACATCGCTCATGTGCATGAATGGATGTTGTTACGTTGTCAAAATTACATGTTATGTAATGTACGTAATGATTTGAAAACACACTGCACAATAACCACCAAGTGTAGATAAATGCACGGACACAATACAGAAACGACATTTTTCAATTGTCACATCTTTTTCATTACGTTCTCTTTATACATCCTGGAACTATATCTTTATCGAGGTTTGCACATCTTATTGCAGATGTGAATTCAAATACATACCATGAGCAGTCCTTGGAGTGATATACCTTGAAAAAGAAAACATGAATGAATATAAATCATTGTCATGACATGTTCATTAAGGTAAGCAACACAAAGAAGTGACACTTTTGTATGTGATATGAAACAAAATCTAGAATACGTCAAATATGATCTTAAATACACAATAGTCTACACATCATTGTGACACACATGTCACACTCCAAAAGAAAAATTGTATGTAACTATACTGCACTAGCTATTGGCTATCGACATAGTAGGTTTATTGTGCATGCATAACCAAAAAGAGCATGTACAGAAATTATAGATTTAGTACACATTATTTCCTCACGTACACAAAACGCCTTTTAGTGGTAAGAAGTATAATACAACCTGTTGATGAATGACATACCGGTGCCACATGCAATTGTCCACACAGCAGAGAAGAGAAAGGTGGGAGAACCATATTCATCTGTTTCCTAAGTAAATGATATTTGGACACATGTATTTATAATTACAATGAATTAATACATCTATGTAGTACTATGAACATATATGTATTTGCTTACATGAAAAATATGTGTTTATGACATTCTGACGTGTCTCCACACCACAGGCTGTTTGCTCAGTGTCAGCTGGTAAATTTACGGGATGCTCCTCCTCCAAGCCCTGATGTATGTCTGTTTCTAAATTATTGCGGAGTGCCAGATTGTGCAAAATACAACATGCAATTATAATATCTGACACTTTATCAGGCTTATATTGAAGTGCCCCACCAGTTCTATCTAAACACCTGAATCGTGTTTTCAGAAGCCCAAATGTCCTCTCTATGACAGATCGTGTAGATATATGTGCCACATTATACCTCTCCTCTGCTTGACATTGAGGGTTTGCCACCGGGGTCAACAGCCATGGTCTAATTCCGTATCTTGAGTCACCTATAATCCATTGTGCACAATAGGATTACCATTTGTGTTAACATTATTACATTCAACAGTTCATAGAAAAAACAAGAGTTGTTTGTTAACACATCATAATATGTACTCACCCACCAGCCAACCAGGTCCAAAATAGCCTTCTTCGAAAGCATGGAAGACTGATGAGTTTCTCAGGATAGAGGAATCGTGACTGGAACCAGGGAATTTGGCTACCACATGCATAATCTTCATCGTGGCATCGCATACCACCTGTACATTCAGGGAATGGTAGTGCTTACGATTGCGGTAAGCATGCTCACTCTGACTAGGTGGGATCAAAGCAACATGGGTGCAATCTATTGCACCCATCACACATGGTATCCCGGCTGTGGTATAAAAGCCATTCCTCACTTCCTGCCACTCTGTGTGCTCTGTAGGAAAATGAATATAATTCCTAGCGCATCTATTCAGTGCACATAGAAAATGGGTAAAGGCCCGCGAGAATGTAGATTGCGAGACCCCACCCACTATGCCCACAGTTGTCTGGAATGACGCGGAAGCAAGATAATGTAATGAGCACAGCATTTTAACAAGCCCAGGGACTGCACGACCTCTGGCTGTCACAAAATCTAAGTCTCCCCATATCTCTTCATAAAGAGCTAAGATTGCTGCTGAACTCAAACGATACTGACTTATAATCTCCTCCTCACTCATCCCATCTAACATGGTTATCTCCCTGTACAAACGAGGATGAGGCACAACTTCTCTCCTCTCTCTTCTCCTCTCATCTCCTTTTATGTTATGTAATGTACGTAATGATTTGAAAACAACCTGCACAATAACCACCAAGTGTAGATAAATGCACGGACACAATACAGAAACGACATTTTTCAATTGTCACATCTTTTTCATTACGTTCTCTTTATACATCCTGGAACTATACCTTTATCGAGGTTTGCACATCTTATTGCAGATGTGAATTCAAATACATACCATGAGCAGTCCTTGGAGTGATATACCTTGAAAAAGAAAACATGAATGAATATAAATCATTGTCATGACATGTTCATTAAGGTAAGCAACACACAGAAGTGACACTTTTGTATGTGATATGAAATAAAATGTAGAATACGTCAATAGTCTACACATCATTGTGACACACATGTCACACTCCAAAAGAAAAATTGTATGTAACCCTATTGCACTAGCTATTGGCTATCGACATAGTAGGTTTATTGTGCATGCATAACCAAAAAGAGCATGTACAGAAATTATAGATTTAGTACACATTATTTCCTCACGTACACAAAACGCCTTTTAGTGGTAAGAAGTATAATACAACCTGTTGATGAATGACATACCGGTGCCACATGCAATTGTCCACACAGCAGAGAAAAGAAAGGTGGGAGAACCATATTCATCTGTTTCCTAAGTGAATGGTATTTGGACACATGTATTTATCATTTCAATGAATTAATACATCTATGTAGTACTATGAACATATATGTATTTGCTTACATGAAAAATATGTGTTTATGACATTCTGACGTGTCTCCACACCACAGGCTGTTTGCTCAGTGTCAGCTGGTAAATTTACGGGATGCTCCTCCTCCAAGCCCTGATGTATGTCTGTTTCTAAATTATTGCGGAGTGCCAGATTGTGCAAAATACAACATGCAATTATAATATCTGACACTTTATCAGGCTTATATTGAAGTGCCCCACAAGTTCTATCTAAACACCTGAATCGTGTTTTCAGAAGCCCAAATGTCCTCTCTATGACAGATCGTGTAGATATATGTGCCACATTATACCTCTCCTCTGCTTCACATTGAGGGTTTGCCACCGGGGTCAACAGCCACTGTCTAATTCCGTATCTTGAGTCACCTATAATCCATTGTGCACAAATATGATACAATTTGTGTTAACATTATTACATTCAACAGTTCATAGAAAAACAAGAGTTGTTTGTTAACACATCATAATATGTACTCACCCACCAGCCAACCAGGTCCAAAATAGCCTTCTTCGAAAGCATGGAAGACTGATGAGTTTCTCAGGGTAGAGGAATCATGACTGGAGCCAGGGAATTTGGCTACCACATGCATAATCTTCATCGTGGCATCGCATACCACCTGTACATTCAGGGAATGGTAGTGCTTACGATTGCGGTAAGCATGCTCACTCTGACTAGGTGGGATCAAAGCAACATGGGTGCAATCTATTGCACCCATCACACATGGTATCCCGGCTATGGTATAAAAGCCATTCCTCACTTCCTGCCACTCTGTGTGCTCTGTAGGAAAATGAATATAATTCCTAGCGCGTCTATTCATTGCACATAGAAACTGGGTAAAGGCCCGCGAGAATGTAGATTGCGAGACCCCACCCACTATGCCCACAGTTGTCTGGAATGACGCGGAAGCAAGATAATGTAAATAATGTAATGAGCACAGCATTTTAACAAGCCCAGGGACTGCACGACCTCTGGCTGTCACAAAATCTAAGTCTCCCCGTATCTCTTCATAAAGAGCTAAGATTGCTGCTGAACTCAAACGATACTGACTTATAATCTCCTCCTCACTCATCCCATCTAACATGGTTCTCTCCCTGTACAAACGAGGATGAGGCACAACTTCTCTCCTCTCTCTTCTCCTCTCATCTCCTTGCCCTCTCCCTCTCCCTCTCCCTCGACCTTTCCCTCTCCCTCTCCTCTCCGCGTCCCTGTCCCTGTCCCTTCCTTGGCCTGTGACATCCTGTCCCTCAGCTAGCCTCTCCTCCAATAGAATCTTCCTCCGTCTCATGAACATTCGTATCATTTTCAGGTCTGTAGCTGTCAATGCGCAGGTAATTGGACTCCTTTAAATACCTATGTGATGATGTCAGGTGACTTGATGAAGTGCAAGGTGTTACATTAACATATCCAAGTAGTTAACTCCAAACGGGTATCCAGTACGAATTAAAAGGATTATTTTTGTGTGTTCACCAGGCAATCATGATATTTGACAATGATGTAACGTTAAGCTTTGTACAAGAATTTATTCGCAAGTATTTATGGAATGTGTAATGCATGTACCAATTCTGAACGCAACACTCAGTCATCTCATTAGGATACAACCATGACATTGACGTTGAAAAACTACGTTGCAACATGTCTAATTTCGCATGTTATTGTCACATGTTCACATGAACTAATTGTTATGTGCATATGCATAATTTAATGCCATCAGGATACTTGCTTTTGATTATGTTTCAATCGTGTAAAAATTAGTAACTATTATAGATTTGTGTATAACTTAGCATGAAGTGATTCTAATGCATCGTGAACAATGTAAACATGCAATGTTATTGAGTGTCCAATTGCAGACGCCATCAAAAGAGGGAGGTCACAAAGTACATGTAAACATGAAAACAAACAGCTACATTTACATTTGATCATGCGTTACACATTCAAAGCATTCTCTAATGTATACCAACATTACTATACGCTGGATCTGTTAGATGTGTGAAATCTGTTACATCATATAATAATTTAAAGCACACTTAAGTAACATGTTTCATATTATGTGACCTCTTCCTTTAAGAGTTTACTATAGGAGTTTACCTTGACTCATCATAACATTAAGACTAATGTGACACGCAAATCATCATAACATAGAAAAGTACAATGTTCTGCCAATAATAAACGTAAGCGGTGACACGATGAAGTGAATCACATCGACACTGTAATGCCAAGAACATTTTTATTATGAGCAATAGAACGTAAACACTCCTATAAAGTTATAACTCCCCGCTTATTTTTATCGGGAAGAAAAAATGCAGATTTTGCCGATTTTGACCACTTATCGCCGCTTACTGAATCTTACTGAATCGCAATTTTGGCGGGAAAATGCCGATAAAAGCCTTATCGGCGCTTACTGCATGAGACCCTATGTCACTAAGACAATGTGGCTGATAAAGTTATACAAGGTGTTTATAAGTTTCTGTCTAGACGGCGGCCATCTTGGATTGGCTTTGTATCATGTATTCCAACACTGTGTCACTAAGACAATGTGGCCGATAAAGTTATACAAGGGGTTTGTAAGTTTTTGTCCCGGCGGCGGCTATCTTGGTTTGGCTTTGTATCATGTATCCCAATACTGTGTCACTAAGACAATGTGGCCGATAAAGTTATACAAGGTGTTTGTAAATTTTTGTCCCGACGGCGGCCATCTTGGATTGGCTTTGTATCATGTCCACCAATGAAGAGCGAACTGATTGTATTTAAGAACAAGTGTAGGATAGGGTGCCAGATTCCTGACGAAGCTAGTTCTCTAGCGATCGCGTTGAATCAAGGCAGATACCAAGACACGTGGAGGAGAGACGCTGAGCTGTTCGTTGCTTCTTGCGGCCGCAATTAGGAGCACCTGTGGTGGAGCGTCTCCATTCCAAACCTAATCGCGACTCCTGGAGAGGAATGGGCGGTGAGATCATCATACACAGGCGGCACACTTTATTCGAGTGCGGCTCATTCCGCAAGCCGGGAAATGTCCCAGCTTGCGAGCCGCAATCCTTCAGCGTGCCGCGCATCACCGATGCGCGGTCACGCATCATCGGGTGCCTGTGCCGCCTGTACTCGTGCCCAGGGCTCCCCGAGGGAGCCCTGGTGTCGCGTGGATGTACTGACGGCGGCGGGACGTTCCGGGGGACCCGGCGGACCCGGTAAGGAGAGGGGGAAGCCCCGATCGGCGGGCCTCTCCTCCGAGGCTTCGTTACTGCTTCGTTACTGCTGCGGGCAAATGCTCGAATAAACTCGGCCGCAGCAGTATGTCTGTACCTCTGATTCCTTATTGCCTGATAATCTCTTATACTTTGTAAGTGAGCACTTGTGAAGTGTCTTTTAATTCATTAAATTGTTGCACAGTTTGCTCTATGATGTGTTCTTGTCCTCTGCTGTAGTGAACCCTATCCATCCCATCCTGGTCCCCAGATGCCCCTCTATGTGGGACTACTGTTCGTGTACACTTTATGTGTGAAATGCCTTCACTCACTGTCTGCTTGTGAGTATAACCCTTGCAGAATTTCATAGGATTATCATTTTTGTGCTTTACAGTACTGTATTATTTTTGTGATCTCTCTTCTTTTACATGTGCATGGTGTCTCGCTCCCTTGTCAACTCTACCCACTTTCTTAGATCAACTCTGTAAAAATAGTTATACTACACAGGCGGCACACTTTATTTGAGTGTGGCTCATTCCGCAAGCCGGGATATGTCCCGGCTTGCGAGACGCACTCCCTCGGCGTGCCGCGCATCACCGATGCGCGGTCACGCATCATCGGGTGCCTGTTCCGCCTGTACGCGTGCCCAGGGCTCCCCGAGGGAGCCCTGGTGTCGCGCGGATGTGAGGACGGCGGCGGGACGTTCCGGGGGACCCGGCGGACCCGGTGAGGACAGGGGGAAGCCCCGATCGGCGGGCCTCTCCTCCGAGGCTTCGGTGCGCGCCGGGATGTCAGGTTACTGTCGCGGCCGAGACCGGGCAAATGCTCAAATAAACTCGGCCGCGACAGTAGTTCCCTAAGCACCTGCTTGAATTTTTATTTATATCATAAGACATACATGGTGTAAGTGGTCTCATTTCTCTAATAGTTATTACCATTCCAAGTCCTCAAGATACTTTTAAAGTCCCGGAGCTCTCTTCTTCTGCGTCGTTTTGCTCTCTTGCTGGCCTTGCTCCTTTTGGGTCTTTCTTCATTTCTTCTGTTGCTCTTTGAGTCGCCCCCATGGCCTTTATCTTGTGCCTTTTCTTCGGGTCTCTGTAAGAAATTTTCCGCTTCCTCTGCCGTGTTGAACACTCTTGTTCCTGTCTCTGTGAAGACTCTCAGTGTGGCAGGGCAGCTTAGTGCAAATGTTTTGATGCCCTTAAAGATAGCGGTGCACAACATGCTGAATTCCCTCCTGTATCTGACCACTGCTGAATAGTCTGGGAATAACAGAATCCTATGTCTCTCAAATATTAGGCTGCCAGCACTTTTATATGCCTTAGCAGGTTTGCTTTTTCTGCAAAATCTAATCTTGCTATTACTACCCTGGGTCTGTTTTCTTACCCTGGTCTGATCTTACCTATTCTGTGGGCCCTCTCCATCTTGACCTGGGCTCCACATGAGTCATTTCCAGTGTCTCTGGTAAATATTTGGAGCAAAAGTCTCATTGTATTGGTTTCACAGACTCAGGGATCCCAATAATGCACACATTATTTCTCCTTGATCTATTTTCCAGATCATTCATTTCTTCCTCTAGGGACTGATTCTTTCTTTTTAAAGTCTGCATTTCTAGTTGAAGTCCTGTAGAGTTTTACTCCTGATCACTCACTCTATTTTCAGCCTCCCCTGTTCTGGTGCTCTGGGAGGTAAGTTCCCCCTTAAGATCCTCAATGGCTCTTTGCCGCTTTTAGAAAGAGTTGCATGATTTCCTTGCCCACAGCTCTGGCAACTTCACCATGCTCTCTCTGCTCCCTGTGACCCTCACTCTGCTGTGGCTCACAGACTCATTCTCTGCATGCTGCTCCATGAGGTCAGCAGCCATCTTGGATTTTTCCTTTTTCTTCTCTGCCTTCCCAGGATTTTGCTGCTGCTTTGAAGGCATCTTGGATTTTTTTGAGACTATTTTTCCATCCAGCTCACTTGGGACCCTTTCCTCTCGCCTTGCCTGTCACCTTTTTTCAGGTTAGTGCTGTTTTGGGTGATTACATCTGGGCTTCTGCAGATATCAGCAATCTGCTTTCACTTTTCCTAGCACCAGAACAGAACCCCCCTCAATTTTTGGGGGGTAATCTGACTTTAAAATGCCAAGGAGCGTCTCCTCTAGCTTTGCTTACTCATGCAGTGCCTTTTTTTTGTGTGTGTGCAGATTATTGTATTTTTGGCTGTGATCTGGCAGTCTTCTGCTGCTCAGTCTTCTGCTGCAGCTCGGTCTGGTGCCATACCGGAAGTCTATATGATTGTTTATAGTGTTTATTTAAAATTTTAACATAAAAGAATGAGTGTTTGAAAGGGTATCACATACATAAGGAGTTCATTAATTCCACTTTTTCAATAATGTGCATGTTCATACTATGTATGACTATATTACTGGCACTATTAGCAGGTACCAAAACACCTTAATGTGCCCAAGAAACATAAATGTCTCTCTCTCAGAGGGCCCCCTTTTAGCCAACATTGTCTGTGACCCCCCAAAAATTGTGCTATTTTTGTGCTGCTTTTTGGCTCAGTGGAATAAAGACACTATTCAAAGGTGAAACTTTTTTATTATCAACATTTATTATATGTGTGCGATGGATGACTATCTGGATTATTACTTTAAAAACTATGTCATGAATTATAAAGGCTTGTAAGAACAGTCCAAAATGTGTATTACTGTCCCAATAGCTTCAGAATACAGTAGATTGAATTTAGCTTAAATACACACTATTGTTACTGCAAAGTACGAATGCTGACGCAAAACACCATTTAGTTCTGCTGTGGTCATAGAGCTGTGACATGCAATGGAGTGCTGGGGAATTGCACTTAGTTTTGCGCAGTAATGGGAACAGTAAGTCTTGTGCAATAAACAATGTTGTTTTTGAGTACAAAACCTTTATCACTATTCCACGCTTTCATACATATCTACAGCCATGGTAACTTACCATTATATCGGGCATTGTTTAAACAAATAGAAAGTGTACAAATAGAAGTCAATGTAACCTACTTGATAAATCAAATACAACCTGCCGTTTTATGATAGCAGTAAAAGTATGAAAGATTTTGACACATAAATTCCAAATTTTTAGAATGGGAGCCAATGTATCATTATGTCTGGATGAATGAAGTAAAACACAATTCAAGTCATTTACATTTTGGTTTTAAAGTCTTTCCAAACTGTACTCTTGTAGAGGTCATAGCAGACAAAATTATTTTGTACAACTCTTGACTGAACAAGATAATTGGATGCGTTAGATTAATCTGAGATTTAGATACATGGAACAGCCTCCCAGCAGAAGCATATAATGCATAGCACAGGTGCAAAATAAGTTTACATTATATGGTCTATTTAAAAGTCTCCCAGGTGCAAAACTAGTGTAACAATCGGCTCCAACTTTTTACTTAGCAAACAATGAATCCTATTGAAACTAATGGTATATTTCGCTCTGGGGGAATTATGGTGCATTTGTTTTGCTCTAGATTTACAGTGTACAACTAGGAGACTTTATTAAATAACCCCCCATGTGTGCTTATCAAGTATAGAATGTAAGGCCAAAATCAAGCATCAGGCTTCAGAGTAAACGGGGGAAATATAAAGTGAGTACAATTGTACTTATTTGCCATGAATTGCTATGCTTGGATGTTTTCCATGAAAATAAAAAAAGAATCGTTTAATACCAACTGTCTTTTAAATAACAAATGCTTTACTATGAACATTGTTTTCTTTTTATTTTTCTTAAATACTGCAGTTGCAGGTATGATACAAAAATTTGGAGACAGTTTAAGTTTCTGGAAATTACAAATAATCGTTATACAGTAGTTATTAACTAATGTGTAGAAAAGTAACAGTAAAAGGAGTGGTAAAATGCCTAATGCACTATCATTATTTTCCAAATATTTTGGAGCTAAATTATATTTTATTCAGAAAAGTGACACAGTTCTGGAGACCTGAAATTGCATGAATGTGTTATAGATCTAATTGTATTATTTTCCATATATTAAAAAATCTGACAACATTATTTATTTGTATTAATCAGCAGCTGATAACCTGTGTAAGGACTATACATCTAGCCCATATGTTAACACATTTTCATATGTTTTGTACCAAAGGGTTATTGAAAATATGATATGATCTGCATAAGCATTTTTTAGTACACTGTATATTCTAGGCACTTGATCGGGTGCTTTTATACTACAACAAATATATTTACTGTATCAAATGTTCTTATAATTTTAACCATACTTAAGTATAATTTATGTTTGATATGAGTAGCATTTAATCCACAAAGAGTGCATTCTTATTTTATTGACACTCTGAAACTGTTAAGGTTCTAAGGAAAATAAACATAGTACTAAGTACTAACTATGTACAAAGACAAAATAGAAAAAAAACATTACAAATGCCAAAAAAAATATTAATTGGCACAGTGGCATACCATGCCCTGTGGGCATGAGCTGCCACTATCCTAGGCAATATGCAACCTGCCAATCACCAAAACAAGCCTCAAATAAAAAAAACACACATTCAATTTAAATCCAAAAAATGCAAATAGACCAATTGATTGGCACAGTGGCACACCCATGGAGCTTCCACTATGCCAGACTATATGCAAGCTGCAAATCACCAAAACAAGCCTCCAATTAAAAACAAGCCTCAAAGTAAAAAAAAAAATCAAAAAAAGCAAATAAACCAATTGATTGGCACAGTGGCAAACACACGCCCTGTGGGCATATGTTGCCACTATGCCAGTCAATGGGCAACCTGCAAAAAAATAAATATAGTACATGCATCAAATTAAAACCATTGCATTGCAAAAAAACAAATAAAGTCAATAAACCAATTGATTGACACAGTACAACACCAAGTGTCTGCCACTCTGTCAGTCAATTGGCAACCTGCAAAAATATAAATACTGTGCATGCATCAAATAAAAACCACATTACTGTACACTGCCATTATACAAAGAAGCAAATAAACCAATTAATCGGCAAAGTGGCACACCCATGCCTTGTGGGCATGTGCTACCACTATACCAGACAACATGCTACCTGCCAATCACCAAAACAAGTCACAAATTAAAAACACATTCAATTTAAATCCAAAAAATGCCAAAAAACAATTGGCACAGTGACACACCCATGCCATGTGGGCATAACCTTCCACTATGCCAGGCAATATGCAACCTGTCAATCACCAAAACAAGCCTCAAATTATAAATACATTTAATTGAAATCCAGATGCAAACAAGCCAATGGATTTGCACAGTGGAACACCCATGCTACCACTATGCCAGTCAATGGGCAACCTGCAAAAAAATAAATACAGTACATTCATCAAATAAAAACCACATTGCATTGCCAAAAAAGTCAATAAACCAGTTGATTGGCACAGTACCACACCAATGGTGGGCATGGTCTGTTACTTTTAGTCAATTGGCAATCTGCAAAAAAGAAATAATGTACAGGCATCAAATAAAACCATATTACTGTACATTGTCATAAAACAAAAAAGCCAATTAACCAATTGATTGGCACAGTGGCACACCTATGCCATGTGGGCATGAACTGCCACTATGCCAGTCAATGGGCAACCTGCAAAAAAATAAATACAGTACATGCATCAAATAAAATCCACATTGCATTGCCAAAAAAAAGGCAATAAACCAATTGATTGGCACAGTACACACAGTACCACACCCATTGTCTGCCACTCTGTCAGTCAATTGGCAACCTGCAAAAAAATAAATACATGCATTAAATAAAAAATACATTATTGTACATTTGAATGAATAAAAATGCCAATACCGTACCAACCTAAAAAAAAGCCTGCAAATAAAAACACAAGCACCACACAAAAGACATTTACATTGGAATACAAAAGTCAGAGTATGCCAATGCAAATGCCAACCTAAAAAAATACAACATTAAATAAAATACAATCCATCTTTTTCTTACTTTTTTATGTCTTCACCCACCAAATCCAAATTCAACAGCAACACCACCACCAGCAGCAGCAGCAGCAGCAGCAACCCCTGGTCCACTACTCAATGCTCCTCAACAGCCACGGTCCACAGGTAAAATATTTCATTCTTTTCTTCTTAATTTTCTTAATCTGTAATTTGTAATCCATTTTGGGCTCTATTTAGCTTCATCTGTAATTGTAATCCAAGGCTGGTTCTTCTTTATCTTCATCTGTACATGTACTGTAAATCCAATTGGGGTAGATGTTGCCTCTTCATCTTCTTAGCTCCAAATGAGACTGCACAGGCCTTATATAACCAAAGAAAAATTCCCAGCCATTTGATTGGCTGGGATAACCATTTGGCAGGTGTTTTTTTTGCCTTAGGGTGTGACGTCATCAAAAGGGAGTCAATGAGAAAGGTTCAGCCAACTTTTCCTTTAAGATGACGTTACCAAAACAGAATGGTTACCATCACATGGTACTGGAACCAATAGGATTGGGGGTCATCCTATTGGTTGTAGTAAACCATGTGATGCCAGACAGTTTTTTTTTAGTTTTTTTAAAGGATGTGACATCATCCCAGGTTGATGTCACATCCTCTTTAAAAAAAAAAAAGCTGCCATGGTACTGGAATTTCTGGAATAATTATATTTTTTCAAGAGACCACTTGACCTGCTGAACTTGGCGGAGAATATAACTCTCTCTTTTCCTTGCTTAAACCTTGGAGCTACTACTGTATGTCTCTAATCAAATCTTTAACTAGGGTATGTTGAGGGGTATCCTCTCATTGGAAAACAGTCTGTCAGATCCGCTACTGCTAAGTAACATTTCTCATGTCTACTGGTTATGCGAGATATTCTCACCTTCAGGGAGGATTGTAGAGATTGGCTGGTATTGGAATTGGAGTAGTGACTTTTTGCATACATAATTGCGTTTATGTCAGTAGGTTTTTGATGTACATCTGTTTACCATTCACCCCTTTCATGTGTAAAATGAACAAAGAAATGTGACTCCAAGATTTTGTATATCAAATCGGGGACTTATGTCCATCAAAATAGTCAAAAAGTTTTACAGTATAAGCGCCTGTGCACACAAGAAATGAAAGATAGAGATATTTGAGCATGCAATGATTAAATTATATCAATTTTGAGCTTTGATACATAATTAGCGATGCTCCTGTTCCTTAGGATAGTCCTGCTGCTGTCTTTTGTGTAATAGTTAATATCCAGGTATAAAAGGAAGTGGGATTTAGTATTCAAAATATTTATTTATCATATTTATTTGATGTTTAGGCTGCAAATACAGCCTTTTTCAAGATCTTGACTTAATGATAGAGACCGTGAATGGGTATATATAGAAAGAATGCTCACCCCCAGGTGTTACCTCTGAAATTAATTACCCATGCAGCTGTATCTACCCAAGGATTAATCTCCAAGTGATGACCAGCAGACCTATGCAAGACCATGCTGTCTAATATCACAGAGTCCCTGGTATTCTTCACCGCATGGAGTGGCACCCGTTTCAGATGCGGTCTCTGGATGGTGATGTCAGGGGACCTCTGTCAGTGCATAGCTAAGAATCTATGCTATGGATAATCCCTGATGCAAAAACACCCCTTTGTTCTGGTTTATAGAAAATTCTTAACCACGTAAGTGCCAGAAAGTGAATAAACACCACATAATAGAAAAAATGCAACATTGTTACAACATATATGTACATCTTTTTTGAATTAAGAATGTCTTGTGAGCTGCAGAATAGACTTAATAATGTATAATAAAAAAATATCCTGTTACGTACTTCTGTGAATGTTAGTATTATATAATTAAATACAAAGTATCGAATGGTCTTTGTCTATTTGTTATCTGTCTTTCTTTTCCATGTTTTTCAACCTTTATCACTGCTACAGTATATGGGACTATAATCTCCAGAAGGTGACAAAGGGGGAGGGGAATGAAATGTAACCATTGATATTATTACAAAACTATTTGTATAATACAATGTAAAATTGGTAATGAGATACCTGATATTTTGTTCAACAGATAAAGGATCTTGATCTGAAGAGCAGCAGTTGTAATATTCTTTAGTGTGCGCTGCCAATCAAGGTCAGCATTAAGAATACAAATGATCTTGTACAGTATCTAAATAACATGTTAATTGGATATTATAATTTAATCGTGATGGCAATACTGTGTGTAACGTGAAATCCAATAGGTGTCCCTTCATACTAATGCAGTGCCCTTATCTTTTCCTGCAGCTGCCTGTTTTTACAGTATGTGTTCAATTCCCATCAGTTTTAATGAGGCAATAGTATGTCTGTGTGTCTTACATTTCTCTATTAATACTATCTTTTCGGTTTCTTTAGCTATTTTGCTTTTGTGTTCTATGAATCTGGTTTCAGCATACCTGTAATCTTCCTAACATATACTGTAGTAGCCCAAAGGAACATTTCAATATACAGTATAGGTATATGACAATAATATAAAACCTTGGAAAATACATTTGATGAGTATATGTTTTGTGATTAAAAATCTGACATCAGTTGTGTGAAAAAGAAAGTACACCCTCTTTGAATTATATGGTTTTACATAGGACATAATAACAATCATCTTTTCCTTAGCAGGTCTTAAAATTAGGTAAATACAACCTCAGATGAACAACAAGATGACAAATTTTCGGCCAAGCTTTAGCTGTCGGACAGATGGCCTCACATTTGACTCTAGAATACTTTGGTATACAGAGGAGTTCATGTCGACTCAATGACTGCAAGGTCCCCAGGTCCTGTGGCTGCAAAACAAGCCAAAATCATCACCTCTCCCCCACCGTGCTTGACTATTGGTATGAGGTGTTTGTGCTGATATGCTGTCTTGGGTTTTCGTCAAACTTGGTGCTGTGCATTATGGCTAAACATCTCCACTTTGGTCTCATCTGTCCGTAGGACATTGTTCCAGAAGTCTTGTGGTTTGTTCAAATACAACTTGAACTTCCTTTCAAAATTGAAAATTTCTATCTCTAAGTAAAAACAATTTCCAATTGCGGTGGGAATAAATGAAGGTCCTTTTGTAAGAACTATATTTTTTAATGTGACTGATCAGGTTTATAACCAGATAATGCTTTTTTGTGACTATATAATTGGAGGTTTTCTTTGATGTGTGTTGACTACAGCAGGTCCTTTTTTTTTTTTTTTTTTACTGTACTCTATTCCTCTCTGTTCTCTATAAAATGGGGTGCGCTGCTTTATGTGTAGTTTTTCTCTACTGATGATCTTGCCTCTGATTCTATGATGTGTACCTCAGGTTTTCTGGTAAATGTGCAAGTCCAAGATTGTCTTCTGGTGCATCTTTCAATTTTTGCCCACTGGTACAGTATTATCCCTGTATAATTCACAACCTATGGATTTTTTTTTCTTAAAGTGTCGTAAATCTTATATATATATATAGAATAAGGGAGTAGCTGGCACTCCAATGCCTAAAGAATAATTGCGGTGCATGTCCTATAAGGATAAGTAGAAAAAAGATCTCTACTCTAGCAAGAGCAAACAAAAGACAGCACTCAGGGTACAGTAAGTGAAACAGACCTGTAATCAACAGTAAAACAGTGCTGAGTTCAAGCAGCAGAGGGAAGATCTCGTGAGACTAGACGTCACGTGATGCAGAAGTGACAGCATTAGTATGCTGAAGTCGGAGCTTGCAGAAATTCAATGCTGAGTGTGAGAGACTCACACATAAAACTCTCAACTGCGATTTTACAACTTACAAAGTGTGAGTTGTTTATATATTTAGGTTTTGTACCATTATTTTAATAAAAGGTTTT
Source organism: Ascaphus truei (assembly GCA_036426205.1). NCBI lineage: Eukaryota > Metazoa > Chordata > Amphibia > Anura > Ascaphidae > Ascaphus > Ascaphus truei. The sequence continues at coordinate 152,354 of WSYH01000416.1, forward strand.
ACACTATGCAGTTCCTTCTTCCTACCTTATCCCTATATGGGATCCGTCTGTAAGACGGAATCTATATACTCAGGCTCATCGTGACGAGTGTGGAGTACTGTGAAGGCAGCTGCTTGAAAGTGCAAAGAGTCCCTGGCAGAGGTATAAGAAATTTTCAAGCTGAGTTCCTGATCCCAGAGTGGATACAAGGCGCATGTTGATCAAGCTAATTGTAAGTGCATATCTCACCATTGCTGTGATTCTTAATATTGGACATACTACCCTATGATGGTTCTTTTTCTCCTTTTTTCTCTCTCTCCCTGGTTTCTTGCGCCTAGGTCATTCTTTTTGCACATTCACTAATGGCAATTGTGGAGCCGTGGACCTTAGTGGCAGCAGGTTTATCAGGGTCAGTTAGTTTATAAAGGGTTAATATCTCTCATTGTATAAGATTGGCCAGTAACAGTTTATGTTATTAATTGGTTTGGATAATTGTTTGGAGTTGCGCTGTATGTATCTTGCCAGTATGTGTTTATATATATATATATATATATATATATATATATATATAAAGATATAGATATATGCTATTATATTAAATATATATAATTTATATATATACACATATACCTACACATAAATCATACTACATACACATATATATATATATATATAGAAAACCCTGTCTTCCCATAAGAAAAGGCACAAAAGCAGCAACACTCAGATAAAGCAAAAAGACATGTATTCCAGTTACAAAACAGCACACTATAAACCCACGTTTCGTGTCCGCAGGACTAGGCAACAGACAATGTCACCCAGAGAACATATATACCCCTAGTTCACCATTTGAGACAATTAGAGCAGCTAATTGTACAATCCTGAAGCTCCACGAGTGCAATCTGTATGAGGTAGTACGGGCGGCCACTTGGAATCGAGACAGAGCAATGTATGCTATCTCACAGGGGCAGATGAGTCAGGCTCCCCCGTGGACAAAAAATCCTAGCGTCCAATGTTGCTAGGAAACGCATGGTGGGCGTCATAAAGTCCTGGGAAGTCAGCTCAAAGTAAAGTTGCGCATGTGCAAGGCTCTGTGACAGCACCAAGTGTCACGCCGATCGGGTACCCCATTCAGTGTCAATTGCATCAGTGGGTGGCATCCCTAAGAAAATGACAGTGAAGGAACAAGTGAATCAACACATAAGGGGAAAAAAACAATTTCCAGGTTGAGGGTGACTGTTTAGATGGCAGGGGGGGAGGGGCAGGTGATGAAGGATAACAAGGGAAAGGAGGAGTTAGAGCAAAACATGCATATAAATTAGGCAATTTAAATGGCATACTGGTAAATATTAATATTCAGTACTGCACCATTGGGGAACAATAATCAAAGTCCCGCAATGAACCTAATATGAGCTTCTATGCATTAAGAGAGAGAAGGACACAGAACAATAATTCAAAAGATGCAATCACAAAAACTCCTAATTGAAATCTTCATTTAGTCCTCGAGCCATGTGTTCAGTTCAAAAATCATGCGAGTTTCAAGTTGTAACCGCAATTTGCCCCTGTCTCCTCACGGGGGCCCAGCATGTGCTTGCATGATGGGCATGCATCGTACGTTGCCAAGCTATGCTTGTGATCTTTAAAATGTCCTCTACCGGTTTGCAGTTTGAGATCCTCATTATTCGTACGTCAAGTAATGCCTTCTGATGGAGGAGCGGTGCAAGCTCATACGCTCCTTCAACATACGTGTGGTTTTACCATATAATACGGTCACATGGACACCTAATCCGATGCCTCCAATTAGCATGTTGATTTAGGTGATGGTGCACGGGGTTTAGGGTTTTAGTCACATGTAAAGCATAGCGTCACTGCCAACCCCAGGAAGAAGATCCTTCGGGGATCGAAACGTCGGATTTTTGTGTCTGTTTCAATACCTTTTTTGCTAATTTACCTCTGAGTGCTATTTCTCTGTCCTCGACCTGGATGGTAAAGTTATATATACATAACATATATACACACACATATACATATAATATATATATTATATATAATATATTAATTATATATATAATATATATAGATATCACACATATACATAACATACATACATACCTACATACACACACATATATATATATATATATATATATTATATATATATATATACTAAAAATATAATACATTTTATTATATATAAATACACATATACACACACATTTTTTAATATATATATAATAGATATATTATATAATAACTGTTGTGTATATGTCATATATATATATATATATCACACAACACACACACACACAAATATGTATAACACACACACACACACACACACACACACACACACACACACACAACACACAACACTCCACACACCACATATATATAATATATATATGAGCAGTTTTGAAAGAACCACAGGCACTCCGTCTCAGATCAACAAAATACTGGTGGCAAATCCTATAAAATAATTTAGGCAATACGTAACCGCATCAAGTTGAAATATCAGAGGCAGCACCAAATGGTAGTCAAATATTGTATTGAATCACAAGACATCATTCCAACGTTCGGTCCACAACGGGACCTTTATCAAGGTGATGTGATTTACAGATGAGAACGAACACACATAATACCTAAAAACCCATTAAGTGTACAGTGCAAGAAATAATGAACTTAATCACTCCTCCCATCCATGTTGTTTAACCCCTTGTGTACCTGTCAGCAACTCAGCGGTTGCTGCAGCTCTGGAGTACCTGCGTGTATCTGACACGCATCTACTGCTGCGGCCGAGTTTATTTGAGCATTTGCCCGGTCTCGGCCGCAGCAGTAACCAGGCGCGCGCCGGGAGTGTGCCTGGCGCGCGCCGAAGCCGCGGGAGGAGGCCCTCCAGATAGGGGCTTTCCTCCCTCCGCCGGTCCCTCGGTCCCCCGGAACCCCCTGCCGCCTTCCCCCACATCGGGAACACCAGGGCTCCGCTCGGGGAGCCCTGGCACGCGCGTGCAGGGGCGGCAGCACCTGATGACGCGTGACCAG